>JABXNX010001515.1:0-12500 GCA_014843695.1 Archivesica marissinica | reverse complement strand
ATTCTGTACCACACTTCACTATAACAACACATCATTCTGTTCCACACTTCACTATAACATCACAACATTCTGTTCCACACTTCACTGTAACAGCACAACATTCTGTACCACAGTTCACTATAACAACACATCATTCTGTACCACACCTCATTATAACATCACAACATTCTGTTCCACAATTCACTATAACATCACAACAGTCTGTACCACACTTCACTATAACAGCACAACATTCTGTTCCACACTTCACTATAACATCACAATATTCTGTTCCACACTTCATTATAACAGCACAACATTCTGTTCCACACTTCACTATAACAGCACAACATTCTGTTCCGCACTTCACTATAACATCACATCATTCTGTTCCACACTTCACTGTAACAGCACAACATTCTGTACCACACTTCACTATAACATCACATCATTCTGTTCCACACTTCACTATAACACACATCATTCTGTTCCACACTTCACTAAAACAGCACAACATTCTATTCCACACTTCACTATAAGAACACAACATTCTGTTCCACACTTCACTATAACAACACAACATTCTGCTCCACACTTCACTATAACAATACATCATTCTGCTCCACACTTCACTATAACCGCACAACATTCTGTTCCACACTTCACTGTAACATCACATCATTCTGTTCCACACTTCACTATAACATCACAACATTCTGTTCCACACTTCACTATAACATCACAACATTCTGTTCCACACTTCACTATAACAGCACAACATTCTGTTCCACACTTCACTATAGCAACACATCATTCTGTTCCACACTTCACTATAACAGTACATCATTCTGTTCCACACTTCACTATAACAGCACATCATTCTGTTCCACACTTCACTATAACATCACAACATTCTGTTCCACACTTCACTATAACATCACATCATTCTGTTCCACACTTCACTATAACATCACAACATTCTGTTCCACACTTCACTATAACAACACATCATTCTGTTCCACACATCACTATAACAGCACAACATTCGGTTCCACACTTCACTAAAACATCACAACATTCTGTGCCACACTTCACTATAACATCACAACATTCTGTTCCACACGTCACTATAACAGCACAACATTCTGTTTCACACTTCACTATAAGAACACAACATTCTGTTCCACACTTCACTATAACAGTACAACATTCGGTTCCACACTTCACTATAAGAACACAACATTCTGTTCCACACTTCACTGTAACATCACAACATTCTGTTCCACAAGTCACTGTAACATCACAACATTCAGTTCCACACTTCACTCTAACATCACAACATTCTGTTCCACACTTCACTATAACAGAACATAATTCTGTTCCACACTTCACTATAACATCACATCATTCTGTTCCACACTTCACTATAACAGCACAACATTCTGTTCCACACTTCACTATAACAACACACATTCTGTTCCACACTTCACTATAACAGCACAACATTCTGTTCCACACTTCACTATAACATCACAACATTCTGTTCCACACTTCACTATAACATCACAACATTCTGTTCCACACTTCACTATAACAACACATCATTCTGTTCCACACTTCACTATAACAGCACAACATTATGTGCCACACTTCACTATAACAACACATCATTCTGTTCCACACTTCACTATAACAGCACAACATTCTGTTCCACACTTCACTATAACAGCACAACATTCTGTTCCACACTTCACTATAACATCACAACATTCTGTTCCACACTTCACTATAACAACACATCATTCTGTTCCACACTTCACTATAACAGCACATCATTCTGTTCCACACTTCACTATAACATCACAACATTCTGTTCCACACTTCACTATAACAACACAACATTCTGTTCCACACTTCACTATAACAGCACATCATTCTGTTCCACACTTCACTATAACAGCACAACATTCTGTTCCACACTTCACTATAACAGCACAACATTCTGTTCCACACTTCACTATAACATCACAACATTCTGTTCCACACTTCACTATAACATCACAACATTCTGTTCCACACTTCACTATAACATCACAACATTCTGTTCCACACGTCACTATAACAGACATCATTCTGTTCCACACTTCACTATAACATCACAACATTCTATTCCACACTTCACTATAACATCACAACATTCTGGTCCACACTTCACTATAACAGCACATCATTCTGTTCCACACTTCAATATAACATCACATCATTCTGTTCCACACTTCACTATAACATTACAACATTCTGTTCCACACTTCACTGTAACATCACAACATTCTGTTCCACACTTCACTCTAACAACACATCATTATGTTCCACACTTCACTATAACAACACATCATTTTGTTCCACACTTCACTATAAGAACACATCATTCTGTTCCACACTTCACTGTAACATCACAACATTCTGTTCCACACTTCACTGTAACAGCACATCATTCTGATCCACACTTCACTATAAGAACACATCATTCTGTACCACACTTCACTGTAACATCACAACATTCTGTTCCACACTTCACTCTAACAACACATCATTATGTTCCACACTTCACTATAACAACACATCATTTTGTTCCACACTTCACTATAAGAACACATCATTCTGTTCCACACTTCACTGTAACATCACAACATTCTGTTCCACACTTCACTGTAACAGCACATCATTCTGATCCACACTTCACTATAAGAACACATCATTCTGTACCACACTTCACTGTAACATCACAACATTCTGTTCCACACTTCACTCTAACAACACATCATTATGTTCCACACTTCACTATAACAACACATCATTTTGTTCCACACTTCATTATAACAACACATCATTCTGTTCCACACTTCACTGTAACATCACAACATTCTGTTCCACACTTCACTGTAACAGCACATCATTATGTTCCACATTTCACTATAACAGCACAACATTCTGTTCCACACTTCACTATAACAACCATTCTGTTTTCCACACTTCACTGTAACAGCACATCTTATAAAGTTTTATATATCAGATGGTACACATATTTGTATACATATCTTGATTCTCTTTACCGCAGTTTACACCGAGTCTGACATGGTAACATGTGTCTTCAACAATAATGGAAGTGTTTCTGGTTGCTGCAATCTGAAGTATCACATTGACAATAAGTGTATGTGCATCACTGCATGCATATCTGACATCAATTCCGATTGACGTCAGGAATTCTACAGTTTTGCTTTTATTCAACATGCAGGTTTTTCAAATATACACCATTCGTGTATGCAAATTTAACTTCAGTTCAAACTACTCCATGTCTTCGCCTGTAATTGGTAAGTCTTTTGTAGATTGTTCGTGGGAGCTTCCAAAAAACCCAACAACACTACAATGACATTTTTGTAGGTTTTTTATTATTGATAACTGTGATATTGCTTGCAAATATCACCAAATGCTTTATTCCTTTGCTAGGGAATCTTTTGTAGCAAGGAACCTTCATTCATTTACCACATAACATGAAGATTTGTGGAAGTCGTGATAGCGCAGTGGGTGCGCGTTCGCTTCAGGTGCGAAAGGTCCGGAGTTCGAGTCCCGCTGGAGCCGTTACGATTGTGCCCTTAGGCAAGGCATTTAAATTCCACGTTGCCTCTTCTCTCTCCCTCGTGGCGATGGATTCCATCAGGAATGAGGTCTCGAGAGTGATTTATATAAGTTGAAATAACTTGTTTCGCAATCGAGCTCAAATAAATTTAGTAAGATTTATTAACAGAGAGCTAGATATTGCGTATTTATAAGTAAGATTGTATTAACAGAGCGAATTACAAAACAAATGGTAAGATTTATTGAATGTTTATTGTTTCCTTTGATGTATACGTTTATATATTTATTTACATGTCTACATCCCCGCGAGGGGGTTGGCATTAGAGGAAGATAGATAGATTTACCCTCGACACAGCAGAGCTATGGGCGAGCAGTCTTCGTGTGTCGATCCGGGTCGCATATACACTGAAATGATATTCTAACTAGACCTTTGGATAATCATTGTGTCCAACATCAAATAATAATAACACATAATAGAAATAGTGTGTAATAAATTACTTACATGCATAAATAACACAGATAGTGTGTAATAAATTACTTATATGCATTAATAACACAGATAGTGTGTAATCAATTACTTACATGCATAAATAACACAGACAGTGTGTAATAAATTACTTATATGCATTAATAACACAGATAGTGTGTAATCAATTACTTACATGTATAAATAACACAGATAGTGTGTAATAAATTACTTATATGCATTAATAACACAGATAGTGTGTAATAAATTACTTACATGCATAAATAACACAGATAGTGTGTAATAAATTACTTACATGCATAAATAACACAGATAGTGTGTAATAAATTACTTACATGCATAAATAACACAGATAGTGTGTAATAAATTACTCATATGCATTAATAACACAGATAGTGTGTAATAAATTACTTACATGCATAAATAACACAGATAGTGTGTAATAAATTACTTACATGCATAAATAACACAAACAGTGTGTAATCAATTACTTACATGCATAAATAACACAGACAGTGTGTAATAAATTACTTACATGCATAAATAACACAGATAGTGTGTAATAAATTACTTACATGCATAAATAACACAGATAGTGTGTAATAAATTACTTATATGCATTAATAACACAGATAGTGTGTAATAAATTACTTACATGCATAAATAACACAGATAGTGTGCAATAAATTACTTACATGCATAAATAACACAGACAGTGTGTAATAAATTACTTACATGCATAAATAACACAGATAGTGTGTAATAAATTACTTACATGCATAAATAACACAGATAGTGTGTAATAAATTACTTATATGCATTAATAACACAGATAGTGTGTAATAAATTACTTACATGCATAAATAACACAGATAGTGTGTAATAAATTACTTACATGCATAAATAACACAGACAGTGTGTAATAAATTACTTACATGCATAAATAACACAGATAGTGTGTAATAAATTACCAACACTTACGCTATCTAACATTCCCCGTGAATAGACGAGTGAGAACTAAATGAACAAGATACGACTACCACTTTCTATATTTATATTTTTCTCTTTATGCTGTTGAGGGCGTCCGAGATCGAGTTGCTACGGTCGTTTACCTCAAATCACTTAATTGCTACTCACCACTGTTGGTTTCGAACTCAGCTGGGTGTGTTCAATGGAAGTTATCCAGCCGGCGTGTGGAATGTTCGTGGTTCTACCCGGATGTCGTCCGTGCATGAAGCACTATTCGGAGGGGCACCAGCAGGGGTCTTCCTCCACACGAGAGAGCTGGAGACGCCATATGAGCTAAGATGTTCGCGAGACAACAAAAAACATACACAATTATTCATACTGTTGTGATTTTATATTATGTATTGCTTTGAATATATATTATTTATTGTTTTGTTTTTATATTATTTATTGTTTTAAATATATATTATTTATTGATTTAATTTTTAATATTATTTATTGCTTTAATTTTATATTATTTATTGTTTTGATTTTATATTATTTATTGTTTTGATTATATATTATTTATTGTTTTGATTCTACATTATTTATTGTTTTGATTATATATTATTTATTGTTTTAATTTTATATTATTTATTGTTTTGATTATATATTATATATTGTTTTGATTCTACATTATTTATTGTTTTGATTATATATTATTTATTGTTTTAATTTTATATTATTTATTGTTTTGATTATATATTATGTATTGTTTTGATTTTATATTATTCATTGCTATTTTAGATGACACGACACAGAAGGGACTTTGTGAAGGTTCAGCTTCGTGTTTGCAAGTCTATGAGAGACTACCCAGGCCCGGCCAGTGACTACTTCGTGGCTGTAGTAGGACCTGTCCCCCAGCTGGGCAATGCAGATCCATTGATAGCACCTCGGTGCACACAAGCACAAGAGAGCGTCTGGGTAAAGGATGTATGGTATGTGTAATACACACATGTTGTTAATAATGTACGTTTCAAATAGTGGAGAGCAACAAGATCGTACAGAGCATCTTGTCACAATGTCATCTGTGCTTACAAATGCAGCGATTGGACATTGCACCATTTGGTATTCAGTTTCTCGACATATTCTAAAACCCGACATATGTATTGTACATGTTACCTACGGACGATAACCTACATAGTAAATAATAAGGGTTTAAAGTCCCACCAACAGCTTAGGTCATATGGCGACTCCCAGGGTGTCGTTACGGGTTTAAAGTCACACCAACAGCTTAGGTGATATGGCGACTCCCGGGGTGTCGTTACGGGTTTAAAGTCACACCAACAGCTTAGGTGATATGGCGACTCCCGGGATGTCGTTACGGGTTTAAAGTCACACCAACAGCTTAGGTCATATGGCGACTCCCGGGGTGTCGTTACGGGTTTAAAGTCACACCAACAGCTTAGGTCATATGGCGACTCCCGGGGTGTCGTTACGGTCGTTGACTTCAAATCACTTGCACTCGCCGCTGCAGGTTCGAATACCACTGGGTTGCCTAATTATTGCATCGGATCATTCAAATACTGCTTCAACTACCTTTGGGGGGGGGGGAGGGCTGTAGATAATGTTGTCATAACTTGTAGCCCAACCCATTTGCTTTTTTAAAGATTAAATCGTATAGAGCAATAATAATGAATCCTAATTTAATTTCTAATTGGTTTCCACGTATTACATTATATGTATAAATGTACTGCATGAAATGCAATAACATATTACTAAGCAAATATAACATCAATTATCTTTCCAGTAGATAACTAATATTCGCACTAAGTTTCACACATGCATGTCAATACATGTACTTACATATTTCCTCATATTTCATGGAGTTCAACATGCTTTCAAGGGAAGAGTTAATTCCTAATGTTGTTCAGAACGTGTGCCCCAACCCCTCCCCACCAAGCCGGGCCCCAACCCATTTCATTATGGTCTTATTACAATACTTATTGTAGTTTGTGCTTTAATCCTAAAAAAGATGCTTTTGATATATGACTCGTTGACGATAAATATGTAATTACGCATCGCTTTAATTCATTTATGTAATAACTATGATATATTTGATTTTGTGTTTGTTATTTCAATGTCTATGTTTTGCACGTGTTTGTTGTTGTCTTGCTCTCCAGTCGTTGGAGGTGATACATATATATATAATGCTGTGAAACAATGTGTGATCGGTAGCGTAGATCGTTTGTCAGAATTGTAGATTGCTTTGTTTTTATTTTTAGGCTGCACCGAAATACAGAAATATTTTACAAATTCCTTGTTGTAAAAAAATCCAATAATAAAATAATGGAGATGGAGGACGTAATGGCCCATGAACTAACCATTGGAGACAAGCCCATTGGCGTGAGCAAGGTCTACAACATGGGCGGAACCCTGCAAAATGACGGTAATAATTAAAATGTGCATATATAATGAAATGTAATGTAGATGCTATAGTTTAGTTTAATCATATTTTATTGCTTATTTATATACAATACAATTACAAACATGGTAACTATATAAGCAAACTGATACAACTGCAATGCTATGCTTATACTTGCACAGTGCACGAATAAAATCTAGAAGCAAATGGGTTGGGCAACAAGTTTTACCAACATTAGCTAGTGCCCTCCCCAATAAACCAGATTAATGTTAACAAAATGACCGGTTAGGGGTGGTATATGGTGGTGACTCGTGCACTATCGGCTAGGGGTGTTATATGGTGGTGACTCGTGCACTATCGGCTAGGGGTGTTATATGACCCACACCAAAACCCACACCAGGTGAATGACTCGTGCACTATCGGCTAGGGGTGTTATATGACTCGTACACTATCGGCTAGGTGTGTTATATGGTGGTGACTCGTGCACTATCGGCTATGGGTGTTATATGGTGGTGACTCGTGCACTATCGGCTAGGGGTGTTATATGGTGGTGACTCGTGCACTATCGGCTAGGGGTGTTATATGGTGATGACTCGTGCACTATCGGCTAGGGGTGTTATATGGTGGTGACTCGTGCACTATCGGCTAGGGGTGTTGTGTCTCGTGCACTATCGGCTAGGGGTGTTATATGGTGGTGACTCGTGCACTATCGGCTAGGGGTGTTATATGGTGGTGACTCGTGCACTATCGGCTAGGGGTGTTATATGGTGGTGACTCGTGCACTATCGGCTAGGGGTGTTATATGGTGGTGACTCGTGCACTATCGGCTAGGGGTGTTATATGGTGGTGACTCGTGCACTATCGGCTAGGGGTTTATCGGTGGTGACTCGTGCACTATCGGCTAGGGGGTTATATGGTGGTGACTCGTACACTATCGGCTAGGGGGGTTATATGGTGGTGACTCGTACACTATCGGCTAGGGGGGTTATATGGTGGTGACTCGTACACTATCGGCTAGGGGTGTTATATGGTGGTGACTCGTGCACTATCGGCTATGGGTGTTATAGTGGTGGTGACTCGTGCACTATCTGCTAGGGGTGTTATATGGGGTGGCTCGGCACTACGGCTATGTGGTGTTATATGGTGGTGACATCGTGCATAATCGGTAGGGGTGTTATTTGTGGTGACTCGTGCACTATCGGCTAGGTGGTGTTATATGTTGGTGACTCGTGCACTATCGGCTAGGGGTGTTATATGGTGGTGACTCGTGCACTATCGGCTAGGGGTGTTATATGGTGGTGACTCGTGCACTATCGGCTAGGGGTGTTATATGGTGGTGACTCGTGCACTATCGGCTAGGGGTGTTATATGGTGGTGACTCGTACACTATCGCTAGGTGTGGTATATGGTGGTGACTCGTGCACTATTAGCTAGGTGTGTTATATGGTGGTGACTCGTGCACTATCGCTAGGGGGTTATATGATGGTGACTCGTGCACTATCGGCTAGGGGTGTTATATGGTGGTGACTCGTGCACTATCGGCTAGGGGTATTATATGGTGGTGACTCGTGCACTATCGGCTATGGGTGTTATATGACTCGTGCACTATCGGCTATGGGTGTTATATGGTGGTGACTCGTGCACTATCGACTAGGGGTGTTATATGGTGGTGACTCGTGCACTATCGGCTAGTGGTGTTATATGGTGGTGTCTGCGGGTTAGGACTGACATTCACCGGGGAATGGGTCGTGTTTCTGAATTGGTCTTGGAGCTGCTTGTGGTTCTAGAGTCGTTTGCTTTCATGACACGTTGGTGTTTATTTTATTTGTATAATCTTATATTTCTGTTAAGAAAGGCATATGTACTTGTATTGTTTTATCATATGAGCTGCTGCTTGTGGCATATGTACTTGTATTGTTTTATCATATGAGCTGCTGCACGTGGCATATGTACTTGTATTGTTTTATCATATGAGCTGCTGCTTGTGGCATATGTACTTGTATTGTTTTATCATATGAGCTGCTGCTTGTGGCATATGTACTTGTATTGTTTTATCATATGAGCTGCTGCTTGTGGCATATGTGCTTGTATTGTTTTATCATATGAGCTGCTGCTTGTGGCATATGTGCTTGTATTGTTTTATCATATGAGCTGCTGCTTGTGGCATATGTGCTTGTATTGTTTTATCATATGAGCTGCTGCTTGTGGCATATGTGCTTGTATTGTTTTATCATATGAGCTGCTCTTGGGCATAGTACTTTATTGTTTTATCATATGAGCTGCTGATTGTGGCATATGTACTTGTATTGTTTATCATATGAGCTGCTGCTTGTGGCATATGTACTTGTATTGTTTTATCATATGAGCTGCTGCTGCTTGTGGCATATGTACTTGTATTGTTTTATCATATGAGCTGCTGCTTGTGGCATATGTGCTTGTATTGTTTTATCATATGAGCTGCTGTTTGTGGCATATGTACTTGTATTGTTTTATCATATGAGCTGCTGCTTGTGGCATATGTGCTTGTATTGTTGTATCATATGAGCTGCTGCTTGTGGCATATGTGCTTGTATTGTTTTATCATATGAGCTGCTGCTTGTGGCCTCTATGCTTGTATTGTTGTATCATATGAGCTGCTGCACGTGGCATATGTACTTGTATTGTTTTATCATATGAGCTGCTGCTTGTGGCCTCTATGCTTGTATTGTTGTATCATATGAGCTGCTGCACGTGGCATATGTACTTGTATTGTTTTATCATATGAGCTGCTGCTTGTGGCATATGTACTTGTATTGTTTTATCATATGAGCTGCTGCTTGTGGCATATGTACTTGTATTGTTTTATCATATATCTGCTGCTTGTGGCATATGTGCTTGTATTGTTTAATCATATGATCTGCTGCTTGTGGCATATGTACTTGTATTGTTTTATCATATGAGCTGCTGCTTGTGGCATATGTACTTGTATTGTTTTATCATATGAGCTGCTGCTTGTGGCATATGTACTTGTATTGTTTTATCAGAGATGTTTTATATCCAGTACATGTGATGAGATGTAGATACATATATGAATATAATTTAACAACCATATCATTGTGTTCCATTTAGAAAATAACAGACTGCAGTATGTCAAAGCCGAACCAAGGAAATATTCTCCACGAAACATTCACTCGGAAGCTGTCGCTTTGCATAGGACAGGTAAGCATAATAATTAGTATTCCAAGGAGAAACATTTCCAAAAGTGGAAGTCTTGATAGCGCAGTGGTAGCGCGTTTCATGTGCGAAAGGCACGGAGTTCGCGCTCAAGTGTAGCCACTACGAGTGTGGCCTTATGCAAGGCATTTAACTTCCTGAGTGCCTCTTCTCTCCCTCATGGCGATGGATTCCATCAGGAATGAGGTCTCGAGAGTGATTAATATTGAGTTGTAGGAACTTGGTTTTAACCGGTTATCAGATCGTGTATGAGATAAATCCAGGACGATGTACGATGCTCCGGAAGTATATTGGTTTTAATCGGTTATCAGATCGTGTATGAGATAAATCCAGGACGGTGTACGATGCTCCGGAAGTATATTCGTTTTAACCGGTTATCAGATCCTGTATGAGATAAATCCAGGACGATGTACGATGCTCCGGAAGTATATTCGTTTTAACCGGTTATCAGATCGTGTATGAGATAAATCCAGGATGGTGTACGATGCTCCGGAAGTATATTCGTTTTAACCGGTTATCAGATCGTGTATGAGTAAATGTCTTAGCGTGACATGTTCACTAAATGAAATCTTGGAAACTGCTGGTAATACATCGGAAGATATTGGTTCCTGTCAGCATTCAGTTTCTTCCACAAGATAAATTAAAAAGAGATGATAAAAAAGACGGCACATGACCATGCTCCTTGTGGAACTCTAAATCCTATAAAAATCAATATTAAATCAAATCTTAAATTTCGTTTTTGATTTCAGACAATCATGAACGTAGAGCCGCAGCACCAGTACTAAACCGCCGCCGCCGCCAACCCGCATCCAACAACCGCCACCCTGCATCCAACCGCCGCCAACCCGCATCCAACAGCCGCCAACCCGCATCCCTATGCAAACAGCTGATGCAGCACCGTACACTGAGCCCGGATAACCTGGCAAACAACACATGTTGCCCGCGCAAATGTTGCTTGATGTGGGTTTGAAGACTGTTATTAAATACAGTTATGTTTATTTATGTGTTTATTGTATTTATGATATTGAACGTTTAAGGAAATGTTAACAGTTGAATTAACTGTTGCTGTGTTGCTTAGTACATCCTATATATCCTCAGTATCCGGAGGAAACATAAATACATTCGTTATATCCTCAGTATCCGGAGGAAACATACTTACATCCGATATATTCTCAGTATCCGGAGGAAACATACTTACATCCGATATATCCGCAGGAAACATACTTACATCCGGTCTATCCACAGTATCTGGAGGAAACATACTTACATCCTATATATCCTCAGTATCTGGAGGAAACATACTTACATCCGATATATCCGCAGGAAACATACTTACATCCGATCTATCCACAGTATCCGAAGGAAACATACTTACATCCAGTCTATCCACAGTATCCGGAGGAAACATACTTACATCCGATCTATCCTCAGTATCCGGAGGAAACATACTTACATCTGGTCTATCCACAGTATCCGGAGGAAACATATTTACATCCGATCTATCCTCAGTATCCGGAGGAAACATACTTACATCCGATCTATCCACAGTACCCGGAGGAAACATACTTACATCTGGTCTATCCACAGTATCCGGAGGAAACATACTTACATCCGATATATCCTCAGTATCCGGAGGAAACATACTTACATCCGATCTATCCACAGTATCCGGAGGAAACATACTTACATCCGATATATCCTCAGTATCCGGAGGAAACATACTTACATCCGATCTATCCACAGTATCCGGAGGAAACATACTTACATCCGATCTATCCACAGTATCTGGAGGAAACATACTTACATCCGATCTAT
>JABXNX010001514.1:0-12501 GCA_014843695.1 Archivesica marissinica | reverse complement strand
ACCTTTCTGCCGATTTTGATTGACAGCTGGCGTTAGCCAATCGCATCGCACCATTCGCGCACACCCCCGGCAACGGTTTATCGCCGCCATCTTGTTAGACAAACAATGCATATTAGACAAACTAGTAACGAGTAGACAAATTTGAAAAGGCGTGAATTTGATCGAAAATACGGGTTTTAAATTGTTTTAATGATGTTGAAGCTGTGTAGCGTTGGTGTGTGGGTTAGTTATAGTACAAAATTAGTCGATATCCTGGTGATCGACGTTAAATTCAACCCATTTCAAAATCCTTGGACAAATCTAAAAGTGTGTATATGAACCACAAAATACCAGACAACTGCTTTAAAAACAATGCATCTATAAAAACACCGACTGACCCCATATAGTCATTCTTTTATCGCAAACACAGCAATCAAATGTAAGCGTGTCACACTGTTTATTGGAAGTAATCAACCAACTTACCGGTACATCACAGAGACCGCGAAAACATAATATCCCGTTAGGGGCCTACTGTCAAGATCAAAGTGTTGCACATCGGAATTTAGCACTGATTGTGCTAATAATTGGTCAATTATAAAATGTGTGCACACAATTATAGTATTGATTACTACACCGAGTCATTGTTTTATCGTTCTGTCAGACAAACGAATTATTTAGTAAAATTTTAATCAAATCTGATAACGAGTGATCGTGATCTGAAATTATTTTTTGAAAAATAATTACAAATTAATTAATGCTGTCTGTCATTGACAATGGTGAAAAGATGTAGTTACGGGCTGTTTTATTAATTTATGCTGTGTGACAGTGATAGTAGATATCCAGATCGATTAATAGGTGACGTTTAATTCGTGTCATTTCCAAAACGTAAGACAAATCTTGAAAAATGTCTAAGGTGGATTAAGTTGTGTGGACGAGCAGCTGAATACATCCAAAATTAATGCAAACAGATATATTTGCACACAAGTAAGTTGAAATTAATTATTTATGCATAATAAAATATTTCGAAAAAATATATTCTGCATTTATAGATCTACTGTTCACAAGAGATATGTGAGTATAATGGTGATTAAAATTATACATGTGGGTCATACATATTGTCGTGGATGGTGGACTAGGGATCAGATAGAAGTAATAGTACCCATGCATGTGCAGAGCTGTGGGATTCCCATATTAGCTCAGTGAACGTACTGGTGTTCAGTTTTTGGGCCTAATGTTCGAGTCTTCTAGGAGGCATAGGGTCGAGTCTCTCAAGACGGTGGCATATTTCATTTCTTTTAATGTCAAAGTTGACACGATGTGGTTGTTCATTCAGAATTCAGGTGGTTTCGTATAATCTCTTGTTCGTCTAATGGTAGTTTCGTACACTAGTGCATTCGTATAATCACAGGTTCGTATAATTGATTTAATAGTACTGCACTATACAGGCTCATTATAATAATGCTATTATTAGCTATTTAGGTAATTAGACACAATTATGAATGGGACTATGTAGCCGTGTGTTTGCCATACCAGGAGTGATTATCTATCTAGGTTTCAAGCCACTAATCAAGATTAATTAAAGTGAACGGGGGAGAATAAATAAATCATAGACCGTCATTAAAATAATATATTTATTGTACATCAAAACATTAAATTATTTACAATGACATAAAAAAGGTACATAGATTAATACAATGACAATGCAATTTACAGTGTTTATCTATTTTTTTATTGTATTTGTATTGTATAATCAGCAAAAAACGCATGGAAATATAGACGCCATGGTTGTAATGAAATTGATGTGAAGAGCATGATATTTATACATGATGCAAGGGCTTGGACATATGGCACGGCTCAGCTCTAAAGCTGATACAACACGGGCATACAAGCCAGCATCACAGATGTTTGAGCCGACCAATCAAGGTGTGAAAAATAATATATTCTCCAGTAATTGATTAATTTGTCAACAGCCCATCTCATAATTGGCGTAGGCGTGATAATATACTATTAGACGAATCCACCACAATGTTTCACTCTATATTGCCTTGTATACGAAGAAGAAGTTATACGAAACCTCCTCCGTTGATTGCGAAAACATTTTCCACGAACACTTAACACGTCCTCACCCGTTAAATATATCTGTATATTAGAGAAATAACCTTCACTATTTAAAGAACCTAAACACTTGTTGACTTGCTTTCAACAAGATATTAATATCTGGGTAAAATAAAACTGAGAAATTCCACGGAATTTTATCTAGATTAACTCGATGCAGGTCTGCGTTAGACGCCATTTTGTTAGATAGCTTGTCTCGCGTAGTTACAGCGAGCACCTGTAACTATGGGGGGCGTGCCTAAGTAGCGTTTGCAGAAAGGTCAATTGTAATGTGTTCATCGGTTAATTTAGCTCCTCTTGGCCGCCCTCCTCCTAGCCTGGGAACAGACATGCCTGGTCAGTCAAATAAATATATTTTAATACCGAGACTATTACGTGGGCCGTACTGAGCTTCTGATAATGTCATTGGGGCGAATGGTGGTGTGTTAACTGGGGGAAATGAAAATGCGAGAGCTGTGGGATTGCAATATCCTTATGTATGTATGGTTGATCTTCAAAAGCAACTGGATCATGCAGCATCGCATAACAGATCAGCCAAGCTTTGAATAAGTTGTTTGATCACACGGATCCTCGCAATAATAGAATCAGAGCAGAGGGGGAGGTAGGTTGGTCCGATCTGGTGACAACCGTACCATCCCACATACTCTCCGGTCCGAGCATCGAACCCGGGTTGCATTGGTGAGAAGCGAACAACTGCGCTAATCTGACAATAAATATATATATAGATATTGACATTTTAATATTGATGAAACATCATACTGCTTATATAAGTGTGCTAGTAGTTGTATGGTACATGCATGTACAGTGTAAGCTGCTTTGTTACATGAATGCCAGATTGTTATCTGTGGCATCTGTTTACTGATGATTGGCTTTAAATTGGCACAACACTATGGTAACGATTGTTAAAATAGGGAGGCAATTAGTTTATGCAAATTTATTTGGGCTCGGTAACGAAACAAGTTCTTACACCTTATATATTGATATATATCTCTCTCTCTCTCTCTCGAGATCGCATTCCTGATGGAATCCATCGCCACGAGGGAGAGAGAAGAGCCAATGTGGAATTTAAGTGCCTTGCAGGGCTGTAAATACGGAGAGGGCTGTAAATAATGTTGTTATAACTGGTAGCCCAACCCATTTGCTTTTTTCCCTCGACAAAACAAATGTATCGTATACTGCAATCATATAATTACATATTAATCTCTGATTTGTTCTTAGTATTTTATGTATACATGTATATGTAATGTATTGTATGACAAAATGCAATAAAATATTATTAAAAGGACACAGTCGTAACTACTCCAGCTGTGCTCGAACTCTGGGCCGTTCGCACCTGAAGCGAACGCGCTAGCACGGCTCTACCACAACGCTATCACGACTTCCGTTTACGGCAATTAAAATATTATTTCCAATGGAAAGATGTGCTTCAGTATTTCCAGAAGACGAATTTGCTATACCAAATCCATATATAACAGTGCTTGCACTGCTATGGCATCACTGTTCTACCATACTACTTAAACATAGATTGTTCTTCTTCAGAATATCGTGCACTTTTAATTGGAAAGACCGGGGCAGGAAAAAGTCCCACTGGCAATTCACTCCTCGGAAACCACTACATTTAAATCATATAATATGGCGAAACAGATATTTCCGGTCGAAAACTGGTCGTTGTGGACACTCCTGGATTTTACGACACTGTCAAAGGAAATGCTTCAATTTCTAGCTAGTTGGTCAAGAGCTACGCCTCCTAAAGAGATTAGTCATTTGAGAAGTTTGGAGGATAGTGCATGATTCTAGAATATCCTCTGGTTCCTGTACGTGCACGGTGTACAGCACCGACACGAAACCTCGGTATACGGTCACATCTGAAAGACTGTTAATTTAATTAGGGGGATCGAACCTGCGATCCCTGGATTACCAGTCCAGCGTGTTATCACTGGATTACTGCTGACGTTGACTTGGCAATACTATTATGTAGTAAATTACCTTCTAGTTTTGTCCACAATAAGGACCACCCACGGGGTGGCATTATGTTATTAATGTTACCGGTGTTATTAATAATTATGACCATTATTATTAACTGTTGTTGTTGTTATTATATTATTGCTATTATGTTTATAAAATATATTATTATTATTGCATCCATGTTGTTATTTTTTATATTATTATTATTATATTAGTAGTATTATTATTTTATTATTATTTATTTATTTTTATATTATTATTATTATTATTATTATTATTGTTGTTATTATTATTATTATTATTATTATTATTATTAATAATATTATTTTATGCTAATTGATGAAATACAGTGTTCTATCAGTGAGATATAATCCATATCTCATCGGTGAGATATGGATATATCTCACTGCCGGACTACTTTTTTATTATCTCCCTTCCCAATACACTATTCTTGCAGTATTACTCTCCCTTTAGTAGTAGTGGTGGTGGTGGTGTTGGTGTGGTGGGTGGTGGTGGGTGTGGTGGTGGTGTGATGGGGTGTGTGGTGGTGGTGGTGTGGTGGTGGTGGTGGTGGTGGTGGTGGTGGTGGTTGTTGGTGGTGGTGGTGGGGGTGGTGTGGTGGTGGTGGTGGTGGTGGTGTGGTGGGTTGGTGGTGGTGGTGGTGTGGTGGTGGTGTGGTGGTTGGTGGTGGTGTGGTGGTGGTGGGTGGTGGTGGTTGGTGGTGGTGGTGGTGGTGGTGGTGGTGGTGGTGTGGTGGGGTGGTGGTGGTGGTGGTGTGGATTATTATTATTATTATTATTATATTATATTATAAGTTATATTATTATTATTATATTATTATTATTATTATTATTATTAAAATTATTATTATTATTATTAATAATATTATTTTATTTTATGCTAATTGATGAAATACAGTGTTCTTTCTATCAGTGAGATATAATCCATATCTCATCAGTGAGATATGGATTATATCTCACTGCCGGACTACTTTTTTATTATCTCCCTTCCCAATACACTATTCTTGCAGTATTACTCTCCCTTTAAATGCTTAGACAACAACAACAACAAACAACAAATCAACCGTCTGCTATTGAATAATAATATATAAACAATTAATAGCTCTAACAAAATTTAAATAAATAAAAAATGGAATCTAACAATATTGAGGATATGTACCTGGAATGTAAAATAATTTTATCATCCGATGTTGTTTTTTTCACAAACTTGCACCGTGTCATTTAATTTTCACCGTTTACCTGGCTTCAATGACACTATTTACCTGTAGTATTGTTTTTGTTATGAAACAAATCAAAAGCGAAATACAACTGACAAGGTCTCGAATTGTGTCACTGTAAATTGAAACAATAAATCCAAATTAAATTAAGGCCTGCTCTGGCTCTGTGCATCTAACAGTCGTGTAAAGCTGTGTAGCATAATTTTGGATTTGGGCAACAATGTAATGCCGCCTTGCTCTTAATTATCACCTGCTTAATATAATAAGCATTCATAGTGTGTCCCGTGTTTGCACACTAATCAAACATTACGCCCCATTAAATAAACAAACAACACGCTTGTATGATTCTCCAGTCCGAGATATTAGTCATGCGCGACACGATTTCACCTTGACCCGAGTAATTTTCCAAAAATAGTATCGGGGGAATTTCCAATTTTCGGATATTTTACAGATTTTCGTCGATTTTATAATTTTCGCCAAACTGAGTTTTTATTAGCCAATTTTGCAATATTGTAACCATTAAACTGAGTTTTTATTAGCCAATTTTGCAATATTTTAGCCATTGGCGAGTTGGCGATTGTTCATGTATTTTTCCTCGATTCAACTTTAAATTCAAGATGGCGGCAGATTTGTGTTTCTTTCGACTCACGACGTATAGTCGTTAATGTATTCATCCGCGCAAAAACACGGCGGCCAGCTATTTTAATTTCTTCATTTTGTGTTTGTTTTTCACCAATTATCATAAAATAAAGAGAAAATTTGTTTGTTTTGAGTGAATATGGAATATATCTCACCTCGAAGTGAGAACATTTTCATATTTTCACTCGCGCTACGCGCTCGTGAAAATATTTGAAATTTTCTCACTTCTCAGTGAGATATATTCCATATTCACTCAAAACAAACAAATATCCTCTATGTATTTATTTTTATTATTATTATTATTATGCAGATAACGCATGCCAGATGTGTGATACGAACGCGGAGATGCTGGCGAAGGAATGATTCCTCGAGATCTGGTTGACATAGTTACATAAGTACGCTGTGTGCTCGCCATTATTTACACACACACCCAGAGATAATCAGATAATTCAATTGTATTAATTAGCGCAGACGTTTGAGAGATACAAAATGGTGTGTGTTCTATATTCTGACGTTCCTACAAAGACCACGATGGCCGCAGCAGAGCTTCCGTATAATTCACAGTGACGTCGATAACACGTGAACACGAGCTTTGTGCATTTCACTTGTCATAATGGATCTGCTTATGGCATGTACGGCTGCTCCTGGGTAATGTAGTGTACAGGTTGCTATATGCGGATGGAAATGCGAAAAAATGGAAACGCTGTCATCGAGCTTTGTAGCTAGTTCTTGGGAGAATATTCTGTTTTAAACCATCCATCATATGCCGACACGCGCTGTAATTGTATAATTAATTAATAGTTTCAGACAGTGAGCAGACGACATTATTGGAAACATTTGATATAGTGTGCGGAAACTTAGCAGACGACATTATTGTAAACATTTTATATATTGTGCGGAAACTTAGCAGATGACATTATTGTAAACATTTCATATAGTGTGCGGAAACTTAGCGGATGACATTATTGGAAACATTTCATATATTGTGCAGAAATTTCACGAAGTTATAAGTGTGGAATAAATATGCGGCATTGTTTTATACTTAGCCAATGACTGGAAGCAATAATATACAGGCAATCTTGCCACTTTCCCGATATACCTAATACGTATCCTAGTGCTACAGGTGAGAGAGAAAATAGTTGAAATAAATTAATTTTGATACATCAAAGGGAATTTTTACGTCGGATATACACACCTTTTTTATTAGTTTTATTAAAGAGTACTCGTTGGTATTTATAGCGCACTTGTGGATGTAAATGGACTTTATTCACGGCTGATGGTCAACACCATGCAAACCTATTAAAGGTGAATGAAACTGCTCATTTACATTGTACATAGAGATATCTACATTGTTTAACAACTCGTTGTATGCAAATTACAGGATGGCCGACACGAAACGATACGCTTAAACCGTATAAATGAATAAACGAGGACGTGGATTATTTTAGTGAAATTTCAGTAAAATAGAAATATATTTATATAAGAAAGAAAACAATCGTACATCGTTATTGACTCTGGTAGTTTTAACATTTAATAATCGCTATGGAATCTGCTGACGAAAGCGCGGTGTATTTACTGAACATGTTGTTACTGTCGCCGGTGATTGTCTTTGGGCTGATCGGAAACTGCTTGAGCATGCTGACTTGGAGTCGCGGTTGCCATAGAGACACGTCAACGGCTGTTCTTCTAACGGCGCTCGCCGTCGCAGACACAATCGTCTTGACAATTCCTGCTCTAGAGCGCTGGATTTCTAAAATATTTGATTTCTTAATAAGACACGATAGTGTTTTTACGTGCAAAACCTGGGCGTTTTTGTCCTATTTTGGTCCGACCGTGTCCTCTTGGATCATCGTTATAGTGACGGCGGAACGATTCGTCAGCATATGGTTTCCGGTGAAAGTGCGGCTCGTCTGTACCCGATATAAAGTGAAAATGGCAATGTTAGTGATGTGCGTTATAATAGCTGCTCTGTACTGCCCGTTTATATACAGTGCTAAGTTGTTTAAAAACTTCGAAGGAGGAAATGAGAATCGGGATATGAACTCTACGAACGTGACATACCGTGTCGTGTGTGACATACCTACAAACGAAACATTCCACGATGACTATCTTCAAGTTTGGATGTGGCTCGATATGTGCATTCTCTTCATGGTACCTTTCGTACTTATAGTTATTGGAAATTCATTAATATTGTATAAAATATTTAAAAGCCGCACAGTTTTCATAAAAGATGGACGCTACATATCTTGTAGAACAAGGGTCGCAAATTCCTTCACGATTCGCGCCATTGCCCTGAGTATTACGTTTTTGGTATGTCTACTGCCAGTTACGTCATACGAAGTGATTTACACGCACACCGATTTCACAATTCCGGTTTATGCGTACGACTTTATTCACATCCTGTTGTACGGGAACAGTGCATTTAACTTTATCTTGTATTGTGCGATTGGGTCTGGTTTCAGAAAGGATTTGAAAGCTGTAATAGGGAACTTGTGTAGCAGGAAACGTATACGACTCAATCACATGGACTCCAACCTAACTCAAGTACAAACTCGACAGGCACTGTTTAAAAAACGAAATTCTGATTTATAATATTGATGAGCATGTTTTACCAGTCTTGTACATTTACGTACATGTATAGTAATTATACTATATAACTGCTACCATTGCAATCTCTCTCAACAACACTCACGTGACACCCACATATAGTATTATTTTGTTTCCAAAATGTAGTATCCTTCTATTTAAAAAAAATTTAAATCATAAAATCCGAAAGTATTTGGTAAATTATTTTAGGTGATAATATTTTTAATTTTCTGTTCCTGTTTACGTTGTTTTTCAAAGGAACCCCATCAACAAGATGTTTATCTTGAATAATAAAGTTCAGCTACATATACAATGCGGTGAAAAGAATGTTGAAAATCTCAACGCAAATAAAAATTAAAAATAGAAGATGTGACCATCTTGGATTAACCAAGTCACGTAGTTTCATAAGCAATCAAAGTATACTCATTTTATCAACACACACATATTTAATTTAACATTTCTATTGAAAAATACCTGTGTCGCTACATATATAGTATATATCATGTTTATTTATATTTGTGCCAGATGCATACATTGTTTACAATATTTTGATTAACAAAAAGTCAACATTTATGTTGCTCTGACATCATAACATAACTACCCATAGCTATTCAAAAGGGCAGCCATTTTGAACACTAATTGAGTTTCAAATTAAAATGCCCCTAGCTGCTTTTTTGAATTATTACTACTATTTCGGGTTTTTTATGCAGCCGAAGAAATTTCTCCGGGTGCATATAGTTTTCGCACTGTCCGTCCGTGTGTCCGTCCGTCCGAGTCAATATTTCCTTCCGGGCTGTAACTTCTTCGACTATGGAGAGATTTCAAAAATGTGCCACGGATGTTCGCCATATAGAGGTGATACATCGTACACATGACACAGGTCCGTAGCTTCATGAACTACTGTTATATTGATTGTTTTTCAATACTAGGCTCATATATGCAATAAGATGGTACCTGTATTTAAATGGACAAACCTTTTTCTGAAGATTTTCTATTAAATATTCACCAGAGGGGACAACACATCCAACTAATAAACAAACGTCGTTTACGACATTTTTTGACATATTATAAAAAGCATTGGATGAAAACAATCTTAATCTCAGAATTACAATACAGTCAGGGTTGACTGTCTTAAGTAGCCAGCAAAGGGATTCACAGAAAGTGGCTGCATAGCACATGTGGCTGCTTAATAGAGATCAAATATATAATAAAACAACATATTGGAAATCTGGAAACTGACTGCTTAATACAGGTTGGATGCTTAATGGAGGTGACCACTAACTCAGGTTTGACTGTATAATACACATTTTAATATCACTCAAGACATGTAAACATATCAACATGAGGACACTGTTAAGAATTATGTACATGCATATAAACCAGGCTAAGCAAAGTTATGTTCTTAAGAAATAGATATTACATAAAATGGCAACACATAAAAACGTATGCGGAAGAGCACCACCGCCAAATACAATCATACAGTATTGTTAAAACAGGCATATTATTTCATTGATAAATTCTCAAAATGTTCTGTATTTAGTCATATTATTAGCTTACCATTCATAATTTGCTCATAATACATACTATTTGCTCTAAGAATCTACCATTGACCAATCGTTTCATTTTATATAATAAGGAACTACATTCTAATAAATAATAAAATTCGTCTCCTATTCCATTGTTACACTTTGGACAAATACGTAGATTTATGAGGGAGTCTGTTCCAATTTCCTACTTTAATTGGAAATCTGTGATTTCTAGTTCTAAATTTTACAATATATTGTATTGAATGTTTAGAAGTGGTATAGATTTATATTAAGTATCTATCAAATTCAAAATTGTGCTTAAATAATCTATAGTTCTGGCAATTACTAGAATTTTCAATACTTGAGAACCATTCGTTTACAATTAGGTCAAATACTTTCTGACCGACTGTGCAGTTCAGCCACTTTTTATTAGGGAGTTCGTGAGTTTCGCAGACATTTATATGACATGTGCAGTCAAATAAGATATTTTTAACATTTCCCAATCATTGGCGTTTACAGTTGTGTATATTATTCGATTATCTATAATTACCCAAAGGCAGATACATGGAGATAGTCAATTTATTTGTATCCGGTGAAACCATAATTCTTGATTTATGTCAACAGTTATTAGTTTAACCCTTTCCTCAATACAAGCACCGCATGACGCCATTACCAATACAACATACATTGACAATGTAGTAGGCAAACCAATGTGTTCATAACAAAGGCCAGACTATCATGTAGTCCCAGTAATATCTATGGAGGTGGGATAGATATGGCGATTACTTATCCACTGCATGATAGCTAAATGGCTGTCGTTTGTATGGAGATATAATAGTATATTAACCTAAATCTCTATGAAGGAAAGGGTTAAATGGCTGTCGTTTGTATGGAGATATAATAGTATATTAACCTAAATCTCTATGAAGGAAAGGGTGAAATGGCTGTTGTTTGTATGGAGATATAATAGTATATTAACCTAAATCTCTATGAAGGAAAGGGTTAAATGGCTGTTGTTTGTATGGAGATATAATAGTATATTAACCTAAATCTCTATGAAGGACAGGGTTAAATGGCTGTTGTTTGTATGGAGATATAATAGTATATTCAACCTAAAAATCATTATAAAGGAAAGGGTTAAATGGCTGTCGTTTGTATGGAGATATAATAGTATATTAACCTAAATCTCTATGAAGGAAAGGGTTAAATGGCTGTCGTTTGTATGGAGATATAATAGTATATTAACCTAAATCTCTATGAAGGAAATCGTTAACACCAGTTCCACCATATACTAAACAATTGGCAGTACAGCTTTGAAACTGAAACAAGTTTTAAACATTTTGACTGAACACTTTCAATTACATCTAGATTGCCATATCCCCAAATTTCACAGCCATATTGTAATATTGGTTTAACAGTTTTCATAAATGAATCGATTTGCATATCAATTGGAAGACAACAATCGCGTTTCTTTTTTATAAGTGAGCACGTGACTGTTATAGATTGCTTTGATATGTCTTGCTTAGCATTATAAAAGGATCCGCTTCTGCTAAATAATACTTACAGATATCTATAATCGATTACAGTGTCTAAAGTTTTATTTTTGTATTTAAATATATACTATCTTTGTTTTCGTTTTGAAACAGTAAGTACATTTATTTTACAATGTAAAAGAGTGTCAGCTGCCATGCAGGTAGCACGATAATTTCCATAACTATTTAATGCATTTTGAAACAATGAATTCAATGAGACATCTCTAATTTTCTATTACCTCCCTTGGCAGATAAAGTCTGATTATTCCAAAATGTGAATATGTCATTTTAGTTGGAATCCTTTGTTTTTACTGTCGTTCCCTAACAAGATGTTGCGGTATGATAAATGTGATTTTATCCAAATTGTGTTAATTAACTGATACAATTCTTTTATAAATAGCTACCCATTGCATGTACTGTATCATCTGTATGAGATCTGTCGAGCTATTTTAATTTAATAATCACAAGAAGCGATAGTAGAATAAAAAATAGTAGCATCTTGTGCAAAGGAAACAACGATAAAAACAGAGGAAACACGTAATAGGACCTGTCTACTTTTAGGGAATATTCAGGGGCAGTAACTGACCGATGTCTCTCATTACCCCTCAACACACTACCACATGATTACATCCCCTGAAGAGTGGTGTCCAATAATAAACAATTCCTATGTTAACTCTTTCAGATATTCTTACTTTCGGATATTCTTACTTTCATTTTTGTGACTTTGTAGATCGAAAGCACACTGTTTACTATTTGAAAATAATTGTTCAAATTGTTTGAAATTCCAGACAAAATGTGCAATGGTATTCACACACAAACTGTTGATTTGTATGGTACGATTTTATGTTGCCTTTACCAATTAAGACCATGGTAGCCATCATCGAATACCACATATAGTAACCAGTGTTCAACCTTCCCATGT
>JABXNX010001513.1:0-12501 GCA_014843695.1 Archivesica marissinica | reverse complement strand
AGTTAACACTAGGATAAATAACTCTGTAAATGGTGGTTTACTAAAGTTAACACTAGGATAAATAACTCTGTAAATGGTGGTTTACAAAAGTTAATACTAGGATAAATAACTCTGTAAATGGTGGTTTACAAAAGTTAATACTAGGATAAATAACTCTGTAAATGGTGGTTTACTAAAGTTAACACTAGGATAAATAACTCTGTAAATGGTGGTTTACAAAAGTTAACACTAGGATAAATAACTCTGTAAATGGTGGTTTACAAAAGTTAACACTAGGATAAATAACTCTGTAAATGGTGGTTTACTAAAGTTAACACTAGGATAAATAACTCTGTAAATGGTGGTTTACAAAAGTTAATACTAGGATAAATAACTCTGTAAATGGTGGTTTACAAAAGTTAATACTAGGATAAATAACTCTGTAAATGGTGGTTTACTAAAGTTAACACTAGGATAAATAACTCTGTAAATGGTGGTTTACAAAAGTTAACACTAGGATAAATAACTCTGTAAATGGTGGTTTACTAAAGTTAACACTAGGATAAATAACTCTGTAAATGGTGGTTTACTAAAGTTAACACTAGGATAAATAACTCTGTAAATGGTGGTTTACAAAAGTTAATACTAGGATAAATAACTCTGTAAATGGTGGTTTACAAAAGTTAATACTAGGATCAATTTGAATATGAATTATAGTATTATTTTTCCAACTGAACGAAAACACGACGTATAAAGTGGGGTATGCAGTCTAATTTATTAACCCATAACCTACCGAATAAATTGGATGGATTGTGCAAACAACATAGATCCAGATCAGCCACAGGTATAGCGCCTCATCTGGTCAGGATCTACGTTGTTTGCTATTCAGAAAGGTGTTTTAGCTCCACTATCTGAATAGCAAACAGCATATAGCCTGATCAGACGGCACGTTCTGTGCCGTCTGATCTGGCTCTATGCTGTTTGCAAAAGCGACTTTAGTTTATACAAATTTATTTTAGCTCGATTGCGAAACAAGTTCTTACAACTTATATTAATCACTCTCGATACTTCATTACTGGTGGAATCCATCGCCACGAGGGAGAGAGACGAATTGACATGCCTTGCATAAGGGCACGATCGTAACGGCTCCAGCGGGGTTCGAACTACGCGCTTTTCGCACCTGAAGCGAACACCCTACCACTGCGCTATCACGACTTTAATATAGAATCACGATATATCGTAGTTATTCAATGCAAACATGATCACATTGGTAGTATTGTAAACAGAAACACACAAAATATGTTACAAATAAAACAAATATTAAAATGTACATGGTAAAACTGATTCTTTGATTTTGTGTGCATGTATTGTTTTGTGAATGTATATAGTGGAATAAATATGTTTAAACCAAAACTGGTGAGAATAGTAGCTAATTGTGAAGATATCAGCTATGCGTAATATATGAATTGAAGAAATTGAATATGATTGGGAAATGAAATACCTTTATACTACGAATGATGCTGCACATATAACGATCGATTAATATATAAACGTTTTATGAAAACGTATCAAAGACATATTGTACTACAGTCAAACCTGCGTTAGTGGTCACCTCTATTAAGCAGCCAATCTGTATTATATGTACAGTCAAACCTGCGTTAGTGGTCACCTCTATTAAGCAGCCAATCTGTATTATATGTACAGTCAAACCTGCGTTAGTGGTCACCTCTATTAAGCAGCCAATCTGTATTATATGTACAGTCAAACCTGTGTTAGTGGTCACCTCTATTAAGCAGCCAATCTGTATTATATGTACAGTCAAACCTGTGTTAGTGGTCACCTCTATTAAGCAGCCAATCTGTATTATATATACAGTCAAACCTGCGTTAGTGGTCACCTCTATTAAGCAGCCAATCTGTATTATATGTACAGTCAAACCTGTGTTAGTGGTCACCTCTATTAAGCAGCCAATCTGTATTATATGTACAGTCAAACCTGTGTTAGTGGTCACCTCTATTAAGCAGCCAATCTGTATTATATGTACAGTCAAACCTGTGTTAGTGGTCACCTCTATTAAGCAGCCAATCTGTATTATATATACAGTCAAACCTGCGTTAGTGGTCACCTCTATTAAGCAGCCAATCTGTATTATATGTACAGTCAAACCTGCGTTAGTGGTCACCTCTATTAAGCAGCCAATCTGTATTATATATTCAGTCAAACCTGCGTTAGTGGTCGCCTCTATTAAGCAGCCAATCTGTATTAAGCAGCCAGTTTCTAGAATCGCAATATGTTATTTTACTATGCATTTGCCATCTATTAAGCAGTCACCTGTGCTAAGCAGCAATGTTCTGTGATTCCCTTGGTTGGATGCTTAAGACAAGTGTTACTATATAATGCATATCTGAATATATGCATAGTATGCGCGGGAAAGGTGATTCTCTCTGACAGAGGTTACCTTGGACAAGGATTGTATTATGAAAACACCCAATTGATTTTCAATATTTTAACAATTTGAGTAATAATAGATTTGCTACAAATACGTAGGACGCTAGAGGGCGTGATGCTGGGGCGTCGTGCTACCAACCTTGGTTATTGCTCTACCCGTGCCACTTATATATTATAACAAACAACTTACCTGAAATGAAACTACTAACCGATACATCCAGACGAAGACCACTAACTCGTATTAAACATGAATAGACTGCAACTTTACTCCCGGTTTATTATATATATCAGAGGCTAGGAGAAGATGATAGCGAGATATTAAATGTAGATATAACAGTATAACTTCCGCGTACGAGGCAACCAATCAGCGAAATAGGCCTGTGAACAAGGAAGCGCGCGTGCATCTACGGACTCAGATCGATATAACCCATTGCTATAATAACAGTTTGGCAGCAGATGTATCGGAAAGTTGAAAAACGACAACCAGGAAGCTAAAGTACGGTTTCATATAACATCTATGTCGAGATAATTCAATCGTCAAGTTTTGTATCTAACCGTAATTCTTTTATACACATTTAATTTAGCTCGATTGTGAAACAAGTTCTTACAACGTATATTAATCACTCTCGATACCTCATTCCTGATGGAATCCATCGCCACGAGGAAGAGGCAACGTGGAAATTAATTAAATGATTAGCTTTAAGTTAATGTCGTTGTCTTGTATACCGCTGTAACCTATCATCACTGATGGTCACGGGTTCGAGCCCAGCTCAGACCGTGTCTCATTTATATGAACAAGTTGGCAGTTTATTACGGAGGTTGGTGAACCAAGTACTGGTTAACCGCTGGAGCCTGTCCAGGAATGGTGATGTTAGATAAACTGCCCGTCGCTCAAATGCGCAACCGGTAGCGGCGTTAAATAAACTTAAATAATAAAAATAATAGTGTTGATGTGATAAGGGAGATCATTCCACAAATGTGACCCTGAATATAAAAACGAGTGTCTATTTGGTTTCGAAGGGTAAATCTGGAGGGTGATTGTAGTTACTATTGCTACGTCTATTGTCTTCAGACAGACGACGAAAGGCCGATCGGACGGACAGGCAACGACTTTTCCATGACAATAACCCATTCGTCGTGCTGTATGTAGTACACGAGCTAAATGTAGTCTAGTATCTGAGGGAATAGTGTTCGTGTCAGCTAATTTATGTAATGCAGCAATGCATGCATTGTCAATTTTACGACCATGTAACACGTTTTCCAAGTTTTCAAAAGAAGGCACACTTACAATCGCGTCATCGATTCTTTCATGTGCACTTCCTCATAAACACCGGCGTTTCAGTTCGTGACTCGTTTACACATATCGAACCCCCGGCACGTGGGAGTCGTGATAGCGCAGTGAATGCGCGTTCGCTTCAGGTGCGAATGGTCCGGAGTTCGAGCCCCGCTGGAGCCGTTACGATTGTGCCCTTAGACAAGGCATTTAAATTCCACATTGTCTCTCCTTCATGGCGATGGATTCCATCAGGATTGGGGTCTCGAGAGTGATTAATATAAGTTGAAAGAACTTGTTTCGCAATCGAGCTAAAATAAATTATCACGACTTCCATGATAAAAGTGTAAGCATATAGTTCGTGATTAACAAAGACGCCACATAATTAAGTGTCTTGTTTCTCTATTTTGAGAAACATTTCTCTATCTTGAGAATAAATGGTGACAATGTTCTGGCATGCACTTGTAATTTAAACAACATCTGTACAGAATACAGTATACTACAGATAACATTCTAATAATCCAATCAGAACGCTCGTTTCAACGCTCGTTTCAACGCGAATTGCGCCGCTTTAGAAATTTTCAAAACAAATTGAAAAATTCTACGAAATCTCTTTTTGACGTACATTTTTGCCGAATAAACCTACACGTTAGTGGAAACACATTTTATTGATAATGTTATTCACAGTTAAAACTCTCCCATCGAAGATTTTTTTTGTTGCTGACAGAACCCGTGTCCTAGAATGGAAATGTGACCTGCTATGGCCAATGTCTGTACATGCATATAAACCCAGATATATACCATTTGTACATACATATAAACCCAGATATATACCATTTGTACATGCATATAAACCCAGATAGACACCATTTGTACATACATATAAACCCAGATATATACCATTTGTACATGCATATAAACCCAGACAGACACCATTTCTACATGCATATAAACCCAGATATATACCATTTGTACATGCATATAAACCCAGATAGACACCATTTGTACATGCATATAAACCCAGATATATACCATTTGTACATACATATAAACCCAGATAGACACCATTTGTACATCATATAAACCCAGATATACACCATTTGTACATCATATAAACCCAGATATATACCATTTGTACATACATATAAACCCAGATATATACCATTTGTACATGCATATAAACCCAGATAGACACCATTTGTACATGCATATAAACCCAGATATATACCATTTGTACATACATATAAACCCAGATATATACCATTTGTACATGCATATAAACCCAGATAGACACCATTTGTACATGCATATAAACCCAGATATATACCATTTGTACATACATATAAACCCAGATATATACCATTTGTACATACATATAAACCCAGATATATACCATTTGTACATACATATAAACCCAGATATATACCATTTGTACATGCATATAAACCCAGATATATACCATTTGTACATACATATAAACCCAGATATATACCATTTGTACATACATATAAACCCAGATAGACACCATTTGTACATACATATAAACCCAGATATATACCATTTGTACATACATATAAACCCAGATAGACACCATTTGTACATACATATAAACCCAGATATATACCATTTGTACATACATATAAACCCAGATATATACCATTTGTACATGCATATAAACCCAGATAGACACCATTTGTACATACATATAAACCCAGATAGACACCATTTGTACATGCATATAAACCCAGATATATACCATTTGTACATACATATAAACCCAGATATATACCATTTGTACATACATATAAACCCAGATATATACCATTTGTACATACATATAAACCCAGATATATACCATTTGTACATACATATAAACCCAGATAGACACCATTTGTACATACATATAAACCCAGATATATACCATTTGTACATACATATAAACCCAGATAGACACCATTTGTACATACATATAAACCCAGATATATACCATTTGTACATGCATATAAACCCAGATAGACACCATTTGTACATACATATAAACCCAGATATATACCATTTGTACATGCATATAAACCCAGATATATACCATTTGTACATGCATATAAACCCAGATATATACCATTTGTACATGCATATAAACCCAGATAGACACCATTTGTACATGCATATAAACCCAGATATATACCATTTGTACATGCATATAAACCCAGATAGACACCATGTGTACATGCATATAAACCCAGATATATACCATTTGTACATACATATAAACCCAGATATATACCATTTGTACATACATATAAACCCAGATATATACCATTTGTACATGCATATAAACCCAGACAGACACCATGTGTACATGCATATAAACCCAGATATATACCATTTGTACATGCATATAAACCCAGATATATACCATTTGTACATACATATAAACCCAGATAGACACCATTTGTACATGCATATAAACCCAGATATATACCATTTGTACATGCATATAAACCCAGATATATACCATTTGTACATGCATATAAACCCAGATAGACACCATTTGTACATGCATATAAACCCAGATATATACCATTTGTACATACATATAAACCCAGATATATACCATATAAACCCAGATAGACACCATTTGTACATGCATATAAACCCAGATATATACCATTTGTACATGCATATAAACCCAGATATATACCATTTGTACATACATATAAACCCAGATATATACCATTTGTACATGCATATAAACCCAGATATATACCATTTGTACATGCATATAAACCCAGATATATACCATTTGTACATGCATATAAACCCAGATATATACCATTTGTACATGCATATAAACCCAGATATATACCATTTGTACATGCATATAAACCCAGATATATACCATTTGTACATGCATATAAACCCAGATATATACCATTTGTACATGCATATAAACCCAGATATATACCATTTGTACATGCATATAAACCCAGATATATACCATTTGTACATACATATAAACCCAGATAGACACCATTTGTACATGCATATAAACCCAGATATATACCATTTGTACATGCATATAAACCCAGATATATACCATTTGTACATGCATATAAACCCAGATATATACCATTTGTACATACATATAAACCCAGATATATACCATTTGTACATGCATATAAACCCAGATAGACACCATTTGTACATACATATAAACCCAGATATATACCATTTGTACATGCATATAAACCCAGACAGACACCATGTGTACATGCATATAAACCCAGATATATACCATTTGTACATGCATATAAACCCAGATATATACCATTTGTACATACATATAAACCCAGATAGACACCATTTGTACATGCATATAAACCCAGATATATACCATTTGTACATACATATAAACCCAGATATATACCATTTGTACATGCATATAAACCCAGATAGACACCATTTGTACATGCATATAAACCCAGATATATACCATTTGTACATACATATAAACCCAGATATATACCATTTGTACATGCATATAAACCCAGATATATACCATTTGTACATACATATAAACCCAGATATATACCATTTGTACATGCATATAAACCCAGATAGACACCATTTGTACATACATATAAACCCAGATATATACCATTTGTACATGCATATAAACCCAGATAGACACCATGTGTACATGCATATAAACCCAGATATATACCATTTGTACATGCATATAAACCCAGATATATACCATTTGTACATGCATATAAACCCAGATATATACCATTTGTACATACATATAAACCCAGATATATACCATTTGTACATGCATATAAACCCAGATATATACCATTTGTACATGCATATAAACCCAGATAGACACCATTTGTACATGCATATAAACCCAGATATATACCATTTGTACATACATATAAACCCAGATAGACACCATTTGTACATTCATATAAACCCAGATAGACACCATTTGTACATTCATATAAACCCAGATATATACCATTTGTACATACATATAAACCCAGATATATACCATTTGTACATGCATATAAACCCAGATATATACCATTTGTACATACATATAAACCCAGATATATACCATTTGTACATGCATATAAACCCAGATAGACACCATTTGTACATGCATATAAACCCAGATATATACCATTTGTACATACATATAAACCCAGATATATACCATTTGTACATGCATATAAACCCAGATAGACACCATGTGTACATGCATATAAACCCAGATAGACACCATTTGTACATATATATAAACCCAGATATATACCATTTGTACATACATATAAACCCAGATATATACCATTTGTACATACATATAAACCCAGATATATACCATTTGTGCATACATATAAACCCAGATATATACCATTTGTACATGTATATAAACCCAGATATATACCATTTGTACATACATATAAACCCAGATATATACCATTTGTACATACATATAAACCCAGATAGACACCATTTGTACATACATATAAACCCAGATATATACCATTTGTACATACATATAAACCCAGATAGACACCATTTGTACATACATATAAACCCAGATATATACCATTTGTACATACATATAAACCCAGATATATACCATTTGTACATGCATATAAACCCAGATAGACACCATTTGTACATACATATAAACCCAGATAGACACCATTTGTACATGCATATAAACCCAGATATATACCATTTGTACATACATATAAACCCAGATATATACCATTTGTACATGCATATAAACCCAGATATATACCATTTGTACATACATATAAACCCAGATATATACCATTTGTACATACATATAAACCCAGATAGACACCATTTGTACATACATATAAACCCAGATATATACCATTTGTACATACATATAAACCCAGATAGACACCATTTGTACATACATATAAACCCAGATGTATACCATTTGTACATGCATATAAACCCAGATATATACCATGTGTACATACCAGGGGCAGCGCCGGGGAGGTGCGAACAAACCCCCTTTTTCAGTTAATGGTGTACGATCATATGATGAAACCCATCTCAAGGAATGCTTCATATCATCATCACCAGTCGCAAAATGAGATGATTCATTTGATTGGCCACTCCATCATCCAAGCAGATATTATTACAGAGATTAAGAAAGCAGGTTTTCACACTGTAATGGTGGATGAGGTAACATCAAGTAATGATGAAATTCTATCAGTTTGTTTTCGCTTTGAAGACGAAGTGAAACAGATACGAGAGGAGTTCGTTGAGTTCATCAACATTCATGGAATTACTGGCGAAGCTAATGCCATCCTGGAGTTCCATAAAAACGTTGGTTTGGATATTCATCAGCTTCAGGGGCAGTGTTATGATGGTGCCTCAAACATGTCTAGCGAGAAGAAAGGCGTATCTGGAATCATTTCACAGCATGCACCAAATGCTCCATATACCCATTGTAATGGACATATTCTTAATATTTCCATTGCCGCTAGCTGTAAAGCTAATAACATACAGCATGTGATTGCTACTATGAAGGATGTAGCTATCTTCTTCAACTACTCTCCAAAACGGGAAAGGCTCATATAAATGACAGCTGAAAAACGTCACGTTCACAATGCCACCACTAGAAAAGTGATAATTGGCATGTGCAAGACCCGTTGGTCGGAGCGCGATACCGCTTATGAGCATTTCTACCTGGCCCTACCATTCCTGGTAGAGTGCTTTAATATCATCAGTGGTACTCACCCGGACATGGATGGTTTTGATAAGGCGTTTACGAAAGGCTGGGACTCGGAATCAAGGAAAGATGCAATTGCTCACACTAAAGCTGTGACGGATGTCGGATTTATTGTTGGTCTGGTGTCGCTGTATTACCTGTTGCACCCTCTTCACGGCGTTACCGTCTACCTTCAGGGTCGAACGATAGACATTGTAAAAGCTTACCAGTTGATTGATGAAACCGCGTCTGATATGAAAGCGAAACGTGACAACGTTGAAGAAGGTTTCAAAAAGATCTACAAACAAGCCGAACGTATCGCAGAGAAACTAAACGTTGATCCGTCTTTGCCACGCATTGCCAACGCCAGATCCATCGTCAAAATCAGCTCGCTGATACGCCAGAAGAATATTATCGCCGTACAGTTGCCATTCCACTTCTTGACTACATCATCAGTGAGATGGATACATGATTTAACAAACTTTCACAGAGAGCTGTGAAGCTGCTGATGCTTGTTCCTGCCATCTGTTTTATCATACATGTTGAGCTCTAGAATGCAAGAAATGCCATTTCAGAGCTTCCAGATTTACCATTTTCCGGGGGAACATGCCCCCGGACCTTAGCAGGCACCTGCCCTACGGGCCGTCACACTTGCATCGAACCCCCTCCAGAAATTCCTAGCGCCGCGCCTGCATACATATAAACCCAGATAGACACCATTTGTACATACATATAAACCCAGATATATACCATTTGTACATACATATAAACCCAGATATATACCATTTGTACATACATATAAACCCAGATATATACCATTTGTACTTACATATAAACCCAGATATACACCATTTGTACATGCATATAAACCCAGATATAAACCAATTGTGATTGGTCATTATGAATGGAAAGATAACTCACATTTTACCTAACTATGAATGTTTGTTTTCAAAGACAATTTAAATGTTTTCCAATAGAGGGAGGTGCACGTTTTTTTTATTGAATACGGTTTCTAACAAAGGGAGGTAACTCAGTTATACTCAATTGCAGAGCATTATAAAGGTTGTCTATCTTTGAGAGAAAAAAAGTGGATTACTATAACATTAAATTCCCCCAAAAAACATTTTACTCAATTCAGTTTAATATTGGTCACATGTTTTAGCTTGATAAAGTTTTAACTCGTCAAACACATGGCTGCAAGTAGGCAGGGCTGATAACTTTCCCTATAAGACTATGATTATGGGAATAGGAATCAAACAAATATGCCGCCATAAAAACATTTGCCAACTTTTGTATGGATTCAATAACATTAGTTTAGTTATAGAGTTGACATTTTATAAGTTCATAAACGGATGAATATATTACACTTATATGGGCTCGTCGGTACCGTGGGTGGTCCATACAGATATTGTATTAAATGTGTGCAGTTATAGAAAATGTAACAGATGGTGCAAATCCAACCTTGTTAACAGCAAGTTTTAAATTAAAAGAAATTGCTATGCTACCATTATGTAAGTAAATTTTGAAGGTGAATGCCTCAAAACTTGTACAGTGAAAATACATGATCCCAAGATGGTACCCTGGACCTTAAAGATGGTTCCCTGGACCTTAAAGATGGTTCCCTGGAATTGAAAGATGGTTCCCTGGAACTGAAAGATGGTTCCCTGGATTGAAAGATAGTACCTGGATTGAAAGATGGTACCTGGATTGAAAGATGGTACCTGGATTGAAAGATAGTACCTGGATTGAAAGATAGTACCTGGATTGAAAGATAGTACCTGGATTGAAAGATAGTACCTGGATTGAAAGATGGTACCTGGATTAATAGATGGTACCCTGGATTAATAGATGGTACCCTGGATTGAGACAATACTGAGTACTCTAGAACAGTGGTACTGAACATGTGGAAGTCTGATTGCACAGCGGTTGCGCGTTCGCTTCAGGTGCGAAAAGTCCGGAGTTCGAACCCCGCTGGAGCCGTTACAATTGTGCCCTTAGGCAAGGCATTTAATTTCCACGTTGCCTCTTCTTTCTCCCTCATGGCTATAGATTCCATCAGGAATGAGGTGTCTAGAGTGATTAATATAAGATGCAAGAACTTGTTTCGCAATCGAGCTAATATAAATTTGTATAAAATAACCTGTGAACCAATAGTGATGTAGTGGACAATGACCAGATTCACATTAATTACTGTCCAATAGTGATGTAGTGGACAATGACCAGATTCACATTAATTACTGTCCAATAGTGCTGCAGTGGACAATGATCAGATTCACATTAATTACTGTCCAATAGTGCTGCAGTGGACAATGATCAGATTCACATTAATTGCTGTCCAATAGTGATGTAGTGGACAATGACCAGATTCACATTAATTACTGTCCAATAGTGATGTAGTGGACAATGACCAGATTCACATTAATTACTGTCCAATAGTGATGCAGGGGACAATGATCAGATTCACATTAATTACTGTCCAATAGTGATGCAGTGGACACTGATCAGATACACATTAATTACTGTCCAATAGTGATGCAGTGGACAATGATCAGATTCACATTAATTACTGTCCAATAGTGATGTAGTGGACACTGATCAGATACACATTAATTACTGTCCAATAGTGCTGCAGTGGACAATGATCAGATACACATTAATTACTGTCCAATAGTGATGCAGTGGACAATGATCAGATTCACATTAATTACTGTCCAATAGTGATGTAGTGGACACTGATCAGATACACATTAATTACTGTCCAATAGTGCTGCAGTGGACAATGATCAGATACACATTAATTACTGTCCAATAGTGATGCAGTGGACAATGATCAGATTCACATTAATTACTGTCCAATAGTGATGTAGTGGACACTGATCAGATACACATTAATTACTGTCCAATAGTGCTGCAGTGGACAATGATCAGATACACATTAATTACTGTCCAATAGTGATGCAGTGGACAATGATCAGATTCACATTAATTACTGTCCAATAGTGATGTAGTGGACACTGATCAGATACACATTAATTACTGT
>JABXNX010001512.1:0-12505 GCA_014843695.1 Archivesica marissinica | reverse complement strand
AACGACATGTGAACGATTGAAGATTAGGCTAGACCTCACAGTATATACCGACAACGACATGTGACTGATCAAAGATTAGGTTAGACCTCGCAGTATATACCGACAACGACATGTGACTGATCAAAGATTAGGCTAGACCTCGCAGTATATACCGACAACGACATGTGAATGATCAAAGATTAGACTAGACCTCACAGTATATATCGACAACGACATGTGAATGATTGAAGATTAGGCTAGACCTCTGCGTATATACCGACAACGACATGTGAATGATCAAAGATTAGACTAGACCTTCAGTATATATCGACAACGACATGTGAATGTTGAAGATTAGGCTAGACCTCTCAGTATATACCGACAACGACATGTGAATGATCAAAGATTAGGCTAGACCTCGCGTATATACCGACAACGACATGTGATGTTCAAAGATTAGGCTTTCCTCGCAGTATATACCGTCAACGACATGTGAACGATTGAAGATTAGGCTAGACCTCACAGTATATACCGACAACGACATGTGACTGATCAAAGATTAGGCTAGACCTCGCAGTATATACCGACAACGAAATGTGACTGATGAAAGATTAGGCTAGACCTCGCAGTATATACCGACAACGACATGTGAATGATCAAAGATTAGGCTAGACCTCGCAGTATATACCGACAACGACATGTGAATGATCAAAGATTAGGCTAGACCTCGCAGTATATACCGACAACGACATGTGAATGATCAAAGATTAGGCTAGACCTCGCAGTATATACCGACAACGACATGTGAATGATCAAAGATTATGCTAGACCTCTCAGTATATACCGACAACGACATGTGAATGATCAAAGATTAGGCTAGACCTCTCAGTATATACCGACAACGACATGTGAATGATCAAAGATTAGGCTAGACCTCGCAGTATATACCGACAACGACATGTGAATGATCAAAGATTAGGCTAGACCTCTCAGTATATACCGACAACGACATGTGAATGATCAAAGATTAGGCTAGACCTCTCAGTATATACCGACAACGACATGTGAATGATCAAATATTAGGCTAGACCTCCCAGTATATACCGACAACGACATGTGAATGATCAAAGATTAGTCTAGACCTCTCAGTATATACCGACAACGACATGTTCATGATCAAATATTAGGCTAGACCTCGCAGTATATACCGACAACGACATGTGAATGACCAAAGATTAGGCTAGACCTCGCAGTATATACCGACAACGACATGTGAATGATCAAAGATTAGACTAGACCTCGCAGTATATACGGACAACGACATATGAATGATCAAAGATTAGGCTAGACCTCGCAGTATATACCGACAACGACATGTGATTGATTAAAGATTAAGCTAGACCTCTCAGTATATACCGACAACGACATGTGAATGATTGAAGATTATGCTAGACCTCGCAGTATATACCGACAACGACATGTGCTGTTCAAAGATTAGGCTAGACCTCGCAGTATATACCGACAACGACATGTATGATGAAGTAGGCTATACCTCTCAGTATATACTGACACCGACATGTGAATGTTTGAAGAGTAGGCTAGACCTCGCAGTATATACGACAACGACATGTGAATGATTGAAGATTAGGCTATACCTCTCATATATACCGACAACGACATGTGAATGATTGAAGATTAGGCTAGACCTCGCAGTATATACCGACAACGACATGTGAATGATTGAAGATTAGGCTAGACCTCGCAGTATATACCGACAACGACATGTGAATGATCAAAGATTAGGATAGACCTCGCATATATACCGACAACGACATGTGAATGATCAAAGTTTAGGCTAGACCTCGCAGTATTTACCGACAACGACATGTAAATGATCAAAGATTAGGCTAGACCTCGCAGTATATACCGACAACGACATGTGAATGATCAAATATTAGGCTAGACCTCGCAGTATATACCGACAACGACATGTGAATGATCATATATTAGGCTAGACCTCTCATTATATACCGACATCGACATGTGAATGATTGAAGATTAGGCTAGACCTCGCAGTATATACCGACAACGACATGTGAATGATCAAATATTAGGCTAGACCTCGCAGTATATACCGACAACGACATGTGCATGATCAAAGATTAGGCTAGACCTCTCAGTATATACCGACAACGACATATGAATGATCAAAGATTAGGCTAGACCTCGCAGTATATACCGACAACGACATGTGCATGATCAAAGATTAGGCTAGACCTCTCAGTATATACCGACAACGACATGTGAATGATCAAAGATTCTGCTAGACATCGCAGTATATACCGACAACGACATGTGAATGATCGTATATTAGGCTAGACGTCGCAGTATATACCGACATCGACATATGCATGATCAAAGATTAGGATAGACCTCGCAGTATATACCGACAACGACATGTGAACGAGTGAAGATTAGGCTAAACCTCACAGTATATACCGACAACGACATGTGACTGATCAAAGATTAGGCTAGACCTCGCAGTATATACCGACAACGACATGTGCATGATCAAAGATAAGGCTAGACCTCTCAGTATATACCGACAACGACATGTTCATGATCAAAGATTAGGCTAGAACTCTCAGTATATACCGACAACGACATGTGAATGTTCAAAGATTATGCTAGACCTCGCAGTATATACCGACAACGACATGTGACTGATCAAAGATTAGGCTAGACCTCGCAGTATATACCGACAACGACATGTGCATGATCAAAGATTAGGCTAGACCTCGCAGTATATACCGACAACGACATGTGACTGATCAAAGATTAGGCTAGACCTCTCAGTATATACCGACAACGACTTATGACTGATCAAAGATTAGGCTAGACCTCTCATTATATACCGACAACGACATGTGAACGATCAAAGATTAGGCTAGACCTCTCATTATATACCGACAACGACATGTGAATGATCAAAGATTAGGCTAGACCTCGCAGTATATACCGACAACGACATGTGAATGTTCAAAGATTAGGCTAGACCTCGCAGTATATACCGACAACGACATGTGAATGATTGAAGATTAGGCTAGACCTCACAGTATATACCGACAACGACATGTGCATGATCAAAAATTAGGCTAGACCTCTCAGTATATACCGACAACAACATGTTCATGATCAAAGATTAGGCTAGAACTCTCAATATATACCGACAACGACATGTGAATGATCAAAGATTAGTCTAGACCTCTCAGTATATACCGACAACGACATGTGAATGATCAAAGATTAGGCTAGACCTCTCAGTATATACCGACAACGACATGTGAATGATCAAAGATTAGGCTAGACCTCTCAGTATATACCGACAACGACATGTGACTGATCAAAGATTAGGCTAGACCTCTCAGTATATACCGACAACGACATGTGAATGATCAAAGATTAGGCTAGACCTCTCAGTATATACCGACAACGACATGTGAATGATCAAAGATTAGGCTAGACCTCGCAGTATATACCGACAACGACATGTGAATGTTCAAAGATTAGGCTAGACCTCGCAGTATATACCGACAACGACATGTGAATGATCAAAGATTAGGCTAGACCTCGCAGTATATACCGACAACGACATGTGAATGATCAAAGATTAGGCTAGACCTCTCAGTATATACCGACAACGACATGTGAATGATCAAAGATTAGGCTATACCTCTCAGTATATACCGACAACGACATGTGAATGTTCAAATATTAGGCTAGACCTCGCAGTATATATCGACAACGACATGTGAATGATCAAAGATTAGGCTAGACCTCGCAGTATATACCGACAACGACATGTTAATGTTCAAAGATTAGGCTATACCTCTCAGTATATACCGACAACGACATGTGTATGATCAAAGATTAGCCTAGACCTCGGCGTATATACCGACAACGACATGTGAATGATCAAAGATTAGTCTAGACCTCTCAGTATATACCGACAACGACATGTGAATGATCAAATATTAGGCTAGACCTCTCAGTATATACCGACAACGACATGTGCATGATCAAAGATTAGGCTAGACCTCTCAGTATATACCGACAACGACATGTGAATGATCAAAGATTAGGCTAGACCTCGCAGTATATACCGACAACGACATGTGAATGATCAAAGATTAGGCTAGACCTCTCAGTATATACCGACAACGACATGTGAATGATCAAAGATTAGGCTAGACCTCGCAGTATATACCGACAACGACATGTGAATGACCAAAGATTAGGTTATACCTCGCAGTATATACCGACAACGACATGTGAATGATCGTATATTAGGCTAGACCTCGCAGTATATACCGACAACGACATGTGAATGATCAAAGATTAGGATAGACCTCGCAGTATATACCGACAACGACATGTGAACGATTGAAGATTAGGCTAGACCTCACAGTATATACCGACAACGACATGTGACTGATCAAAGATTAGGCTAGACCTCGCAGTATATACCGACAACGACATGTGACTGATCAAAGATTAGGCTAGACCTCGCAGTATATACCGACAACGACATGTGAATGATCAAAGATTAGGCTAGACCTCGCAGTATATACCGACAACGACATGTGAATGATCAAAGATTAGGCTAGACCTCGCAGTATATACCGACAACGACATGTGAATGATCAAAGATTAGGCTAGACCTCGCAGTATATACCGACAACGACATGTGATTGATTAAAGATTAGGCTAGACCTCTCAGTATATACCGACAACGACATGTGAATGATTGAAGATTAGGCTAGACCTCGCAGTATATACCGACAACGACATGTACATGTTCAAAGATTAGGCTAGACCTCGCAGTATATACCGACAACGACATGTGAATGATTGAAGATTAGGCTATACCTCTCAGTATATACTGACACCGACATGTGAATGTTTGAAGAGTAGGCTAGACCTCGCAGTATATACCGACAACGACATGTGAATGATTGAAGATTAGGCTATACCTCTCAGTATATACCGACAACGACATGTGAATGATCAAAGATTAGGCTAGACCTCGCAGTATATACCGACAACGACATGTGAATGATTGAAGATTAGGCTAGACCTCGCAGTATATACCGACAACGACATGTGAATGATTGAAGATTAGGCTAGACCTCGCAGTATATACCGACAACGACATGTGAATGATCAAATATTAGGCTAGACCTCGCAGTATATACCGACAACGACATGTGAATGATCATATATTAGGCTAGACCTCTCAGTATATACCGACAACGACATGTGAATGATTGAAGATTAGGCTAGACCTCGCAGTATATACCGACAACGACATGTGAATGATCAAATATTAGGCTAGACCTCGCAGTATATACCGACAACGACATGTGAATGATCATATATTAGGCTAGACCTCTCATTATATACCGACAACGACATGTGAATGATTGAAGATTAGGCTAGACCTCGCAGTATATACCGACAACGACATGTGAATGATCAAATATTAGGCTAGACCTCGCAGTATATACCGACAACGACATGTGAATGATCATATATTAGGCTAGACCTCTCATTATATACCGACAACGACATGTGAATGATTGAAGATTAGGCTTAACCTCGCAGTATATACCGACAACGACATGTGCATGATCAAATATTAGGCTAGACCTCGCAGTATATACTGACAACGACATGTGCATGTTCAAAGATTAGGCTAGACCTCGCCGTATATACGGACAACGACATGTAAATGTTCAGAGATATGAGACATTTGTGTGTCACACATATATTGTCTACTATAGTTTATGAATGTCCAGTTGACTTCAAGCTTATATTTTCAATGGTACGTTATCATATTGGTAGTGTGGTTTACACCCACTGATATATTGTAACAGTGGAATACATGTTTCTGTACAGGAACATCATGTGTGTTTGGTCAGTAGCATAACAAGTTAAACACTGTGTATATGTGTGTGTTCCGAATCATTCATAGTCAAACATAAATGTGTGTATACCTAATATATGCCCGTGTTCCTAATCAAATAAGAAAACACGCCATATCTCGACTAAACCACCAACACAATTATGGAGATTAGTAGCTCTAGTTTTTGATTTAACCATATTTTATTGCATATGTAATACATTCGACAATACAATATTACATACGAGCATGAATCAGATGTGAAATAAGTTAACAGATTATAAGGCACATATATACATTTGTGTAACATAGCAAAAGGGTCGGGCCACAATTTATAACCAACATTAGAAAACGGCCCTTCTTCCCAATAATCAAACTTTATTTAACAAAATGTGCAATATCGTCTCAGTACTATCAATTATAGTTTATCTATGTTGAAATTGATTAACTGGAAACATAAATATGTAAACATAAATTTCGAAATGTGATAGGTCTGTCTGTCTGTCTGTCTGTCTGTGTCTGTCTGTGTGTCCATCCGTCCGTCCGTCCGTCCGTCCGTCTGTTTGTCTGTCTGTCTGTCTGTCTGTCTGTCTGTCTGGACTCGTAATCCAGGGATTGCAGGTTCGATCCCCCGTCTGACCCTAATACAATTGACAGTCTTTTAGATGGGACGTTAAACCGTGGTCTCGTGTCGGTGCTTTACACTGTGCACGAAAAGAACCAGAGGAGATTCTGGAATGGGTCTCTGTCTGTATCATGCACTATCCTCCAAAATCTAAAATAATTAATCTCTTCAGGAGGCGTCGCTCATATGGGCAACCGGTAGCGACGATAAATAAACGTAAAAACAACAACAGACACAGCTTATCTGATCATTTTAGTCTAGCTCGTTGTATAAAATTAAGAATTACATCAATCGACCATTTGTTTGGCCAGGACTATGCCCCTGAATGGCCAAATCGACGCGACGTTTCATCTTTTACTGGTAATCTTATTGAAATTTACAAATCAGGTGATTTAACAAGAAATTAGTGGTTAACATTTATAACTTTAACAGTGCATGCCGTATCTAAGGGCCAGTTCCGTATTCCATTTTAAAATTTATGTTTACCACTTGCAATCACCACAATTTTACAATTAAGATTTACTGTTATTTTACTTGTTTACATAATTCCATCGAGTTCCAAATAAATTCCCACCTTTGAGGCGACAGTGGGGATGTCCTATTTTACCAATGTAAATTGCTTTATTTTTATAAATTCCTTTGCATATGTACAAAAAGATTAGTCCCAAAAAAATTAAACATAATCCATGGCACCCATTTGTATTTTTTAGTACTGACCTGTTGAGTGACGTTTTCTAGAAATAATTAAAAACTCGAGGCTCCAGGAAGCTGGTTTAATAAATTCAATAACAAATGAATACTCTTACAAGATCCATTATTATATATATTCTGTCTTTAACATCACTTGAGCCAAAGGTCAAATCACACTTATTTGTACAAGTGGGAGAGGAACTTTAGTCTTATTAAAAACTGTTAAGATCTCAATATAATCTTATTCTTCGTTGGGTACCATTTTAACATATGTAATAGACCCAAGTGATTGTTGTGTAAGGAGAGCTAATTTATAATGATTTCGGGATTTTCAGGTGATTGGTCTTAAAGACCATGAAATGGAGTGGCTATGCCGTCACCTCGGACACACGCGGAAAGTTCACGAGCAGCACTACAGGGCAACGTCCGGCCTGATAGAACGGCTGGACATTGCCAAGCTGATGTTGCTGCAGGAAGGGAACCTGCAGGGAAGATTTCACGGAAAAGCTTTGAGCGACATAAACTTTGAAAGTGAATAATTTTTTACTATGTAGTGGATATTTGAAATTTCATGTTTTGGTCTGCTAAATTCAGTCGGTCCATACTAATTTATTTAATTATGTTTGTAAACTGTATTAAGTTTGATAGGAGCTTATTATGTTATCACTAGAGTCCACTTCCCGGGACCAGCAGCATTAAGCAATAATACAGATATAGTTTCTTGTTCAGAAAACAATGGCAGTCGGTGATAGGTCTAGCACATCACGCTCATAATCCATTGTTGACTAGTCTTCAGTGAGCACTTTAGACTACTTGACCATGCAGCACCACATATTGGCCCTAGTATGGGCTAGCTATGGGTTTAATCTGTTTAGTATGGTATGCACAATTGGTATCTAGAGAATTTATGCATAGTAGTTGATTTAAATGTACACGATATAGAGGATATTTGTTTTTGTATTGTATTATCACCTTTTTTTCCCATTGAGTGAGCTGTAAAAGCAATAATTTCCGGAGTTGCACAATGACAATATCTTTTACAATTCACAAGATGAAATAAAATCGATAATACATTCAATAATACCATTTTTCTGTTATTATGTGCTTAGCAACAACGTGTTTCTTGGACATTTCCGTTATAAACATGTTAAAAAATTGCGCGAAACGTCTTCTGTGCCGTTTGATGTAATACTTATGCCGTGTTTTTTACGTTGACAGCTCTCGAGTATGTCTACTTAAAACGAGCTTTAAAAAATCAGTAATTTCTAATTAAATCTCTAATCTATCGAAAAGCATATAATAAAACCAAAAAACTGTCGAATGGAGTAACATTTCATATAAATTATTCTCATTAATATCTTTATTAAACAGTTCTGATTTTGATGCACTTCTATATAAATTATTTCTATCTCTATTAGATATTCTCAGTGCACAAGAGGCAACTGATATAGTTTCTGCTGAAGCTGTTGATGTTCCAACTGCTGTGGACCCTGTAGCTGAAGGCGACGACGGTAGGTGCTTATCCTGGTGTAATTTGAGTAAATAGTTACTCAAAGATATGATAACTGTCATTATCACATGGTTGCAGCTTTTTCCTTTATGCTCATGGCCACATAATTGATACCAGAATTGCAGTTAACCATTTTACTGCAAGGTGTTTAGACCATGGTCCGCTTTAAAAGTACTTGATTTTTAAGTGGTCTCTTGAAAAGTACTTGATTTTGGAAATTCCCTTGAAAACTACTTAAATTCCAACAATTCTGACAAAGTTTAAATGATTATAACACGGATTGTGGGGTCTGAAAAACGGCTGAGATGTCCGATAGGATTTGCAAAAAAGAGAAAAATCAAATGTATTTCTGAAATACAAACAAATGTACTGTTGAGAAATGGCATTAAACCAAACCCAGCCAATCAATCTTCCTGGTTGTTTTATGTGTATTTTCGTGCTTTTCATTTTAGATTTTCTTGCCAACGACTTCCACAGTGATGATGGTGTCGACATTTTGCAGACTCGGAAGAAACAAAAGAGTACGTTCTGTTCTTTAACTACATGGCTCGTTTCAGAGCTATTTATATGGCCTGCATTATGTTCCTTCTATAATGGGATTGATAAGCCCAGTCTGCGAAATTAGCCGGGTGCCCGATGCCCGAGACGTGTAGAAATCGGGACGGACGTGTACATTTTGCAATCTCACATGCCCGAATTTTTTTTTTTTTAATTGGGATTTACCCGGGACTCGAACCACCGCGGTGAGAGGTTAGTGATCTCACAGTCAGCGCTTTAGACCACGGAGGCCCCTGTAATAAACTGGACAGTAGAAATGTTTTTCTAAATTCTTTACAATTACGAATTGTTTACACCGGAATTGAAAGTCGTCTAGAAGCGGACAGGTGTAAATTCGCGTTTTCGCTTACTGACATCTCGGCCCTATGACGAATCGGCCAATCGATGCATTATATCATCAAATTTGGTAAAAAAACAAATCACGTGTCGTGTCGCTCAGTACGAAATCTATAAAACCAAGAAAAATCCTTTTCATGAATATACATGAAGTAACTGAATATTATCAATAATCGTAAAATATTAATAATAATAAAACATTAGTTTGTCTTTATACATTGTTTACTCATATGGCCATATTATAAGTATTACTAATAAATGCATGATATGCCACATTATGTTACATATACTACTATACATTTAACCGCCAATAAGCGGGTAAAATTCTGCAAATATATGGGCACCTAGAAGTTCATTCGGGCAAGTAAATTTTTCAAGCCACTTGCCCGAAGGGCATGTGTCTCAAAAAGTTTTTCGTGAAGACTGTAAGCCTAATCAAAATGAGTTGTGTGTTTCAATCTGTATGTCATACTATTGGTGTGTGTGTATCTATGATTCTATGTAGGCTTTATGCCCCCCCCCCCTGAGGCATAAGATTAACTATCATTCTTTCCTTACAAAGTTTGGTTTTCAATATACATGTTGATAAACTTGACTAAATCTTGTCAATTTGATCATTTTTTAATAGGCACAAGGGTAAAATGGTCAGAGGAAGAGGAGAAGGAGCTTCGAATATATTTCCCGGATTATTTCGCTAAAACCACGACTAGAACATGCCCCACTCGGACGGAGTGCTTCGAGGCAATAGCAAGAAGTCGTGAGTGTGGTGGAAGCCTACATAATCGCGGATGGGAAACAATAAAAAAGAAAATAAACAATATGATGAAGTGTTATTAACATTTTAATATTAGTGTATTGTTGGTGCAGGCATTATGTGAACGTAATCATGTTCAAGTATTGTTGGTGCAGGCATTATGTGAACGTAATCATGTTCAAGTATTGTTGGTGCAGGCATTATGTGAACGTAATCATGTTCCCAAGTATTGTTGGTGCAGGCATTATGTGAACGTAATCATGTTCCAAGTATTGTTGGTGCAGGCATTATGTGAACGTAATCATGTTCCAAGTATTGTTGGTGCAGGCATTATGTGAACGTAATCATGTTCCAAGTATTGTTGGTGCAGGCATTATGTGAACGTAATCATGTTCCAAGTATTGTTGGTGCAGGCATTATGTGAACGTAATCATGTTCCAAGTATTGTTGGTGCAGGCATTATGTGAACGTAATCATGTTCAAGTATTGTTGGTGCAGGCATTATGTGAACGTAATCATGTTCCAAGTATTGTTGGTGCAGGCATTATGTGAACGTAATCATGTTCAAGTATTGTTGGTGCAGGCATTATGTGAACGTAATCATGTTCCAAGTATTGTTGGTGCAGGCATTATGTGAACGTAATCATGTTCCAAGTATTGTTGGTGCAGGCATTATGTGAACGTAATCATGTTCCAAGTATTGTTGGTGCAGGCATTATGTGAACGTAATCATGTTCCAAGTATTGTTGGTGCAGGCATTATGTGAACGTAATCATGTTCCAAGTATTGTTGGTGCAGGCATTATGTGAACGTAATCATGTTCCAAGTATTGTTGGTGCAGGCATTATGTGAACGTAATCATGTTCCAAGTATTGTTGGTGCAGGCATTATGTGAACGTAATCATGTTCCAAGTATTGTTGGTGCAGGCATTATGTGAACGTAATCATGTTCCAAGTATTGTTGGTGCAGGCATTATGTGAACGTAATCATGTTCCAAGTATTGTTGGTGCAGGCATTATGTGAACGTAATCATGTTCCAAGTATTGTTGGTGCAGGCATTATGTGAACGTAATCATGTTCAAGTATTGTTGGTGCAGGCATTATGTGAACGTAATCATGTTCCCAAGTATTGTTGGTGCAGGCATTATGTGAACGTAATCATGTTCCAAGTATTGTTGGTGCAGGCATTATGTGAACGTAATCATGTTCAAGTATTGTTGGTGCAGGCATTATGTGAACGTAATCATGTTCCAAGTATTGTTGGTGCAGGCATTATGTGAACGTAATAATGTTCCAAGTATTGTTGGTGCAGGCATTATGTGAACGTAATCATGTTCAAGTATTGTTGGTGCAGGCATTATGTGAACGTAATCATGTTCCAAGTATTGTTGGTGCAGGCATTATGTGAACGTAATCATGTTCCCAAGTATTGTTGGTGCAGGCATTATGTGAACGTATTGTTGGTGCAGGCATTATGTGAACGTAATCATGTTCAAGTATTGTTGGTGCAGGCAGTATGTGAACGTAATCATGTTCAAGTATTGTTGGGGCAGGCAGTATGTGAACGTAATCATGTTCCAAGTATTGTTGGTGCAGGCATTATGTGAACGTAATCATGTTCAAGTATTGTTGGTGCAGGCATTATGTGAACGTAATCATGTTCAAGTATTGTTGGTGCAGGCATTATGTGAACGTATTGTTGGTGCAGGCATTATGTGAACGTAATCATGTTCAAGTATTGTTGGTGCAGGCATTATGTGAACGTAATCATGTTCCAAGTATTGTTGGTGCAGGCATTATGTGAACGTAATCATGTTCCAAGTATTGTTGGTGCAGGCATTATGTGAACGTAATCATGTTCAAGTATTGTTGGTGCAGGCATTATGTGAACGTAATCATGTTCCAAGTATTGTTGGTGCAGGCATTATGTGAACGTAATCATGTTCCAAGTATTGTTGGTGCAGGCATTATGTGAACGTAATCATGTTCCAAGTATTGTTGGTGCAGGCATTATGTGAACGTAATCATGTTCCAAGTATTGTTGGTGCAGGCATTATGTGAACGTAATCATGTTCAAGTATTGTTGGTGC
>JABXNX010001511.1:0-12506 GCA_014843695.1 Archivesica marissinica | reverse complement strand
GGTTATTTGCCTACAACAATACTGTCTACCACCCAGGTTATTTGCCTACAACAATACTGTCTACAACCCAGGTTATTTGCCTACAACAATACTGTCTACCACCCAGGTTATTTGCCTACAACAATACTGTCTACCACCCAGGTTATTTGCCTACAACAATACTGTCTACAACCCAGTTGAGGCGCTGTGTTTTCCAGTCTGATATTACGTTTGTTGGTTTGATACGGTCGCGAGCCCGTATCAAACCAGAAAAAACCGTATCATAACTAGTTCCTGAGAAAATAACGCATGCGCACTCGGTGCTAGTTTGTTTACTTCCCGTGGCATATCAGCTTGTCAAATTTGACAGATAACAGATGTTTGTAGTTTCGTGGTAATAGTTCAATCGTGTTCATGTATCTAATTCAGTAAATGTTCAAATTCATATCAAAGTAATAAAGACGTAATTACGTGGCTAGTTTCATATCAGCCTATGCATAGACCCTCGGTAGCTTGATATCAAATAAAGCACATAATACATAGTTCCCGTGTGACCTCATCATTCCTACCGTGGCTGCCATTTTGATTGGCAAAGTTGGTCAGTTATTATATATAATAAATAGTAGCATAATTTTGTTTTCTTCATAAAATATTTATTTTTCATCCCATCACCATCGTTCATACATTGTTGGAAAGCTCCCAAATGGACATATTTTTTGTATCATTTTACAAATTTCATATAAATAACGAATAAATAATAATGTACCTGTATATTAATATTTCAGCTGTGAAAATAGACTTTCAAAAATAGGTGCAAGTTAAGTTCTTATAATTTATAACCCATACATCATTGTCAAAAAATAAATTAATATTTAAAAAGTGCATTTCAATATCTTTAAAATCATACCAAATTTTATATTAAGAAACCAAAATTAATAAAGTTATTGCAATTAAAGAATTATTATTAAAATCATGAAATTGCCGTTAATAAAACTTCAAAAAGTCAAAATTGCTGCCAAGATAAGATCTTATCAGTGTTTTTGACCATTTTTACAGGCCGTGGGAACTATGTATTGGTCAAAACATATTTACAAAAATTGTATTCAGATATTAAGACTAGTAAACCAAGTCGTCTACAGACATATTGTATTTTCAAGCATAACTTTGAGATCGAAACATATTTAGATTTTGTATCCAAAAATACACATAGGCTTACATTTGCATTATCTAGATTCAGAACATCCTCACACAGTATATATATTGAAACTGGAATGTATAATAATACGCCACGTTACAACGACTTTGTAAGTCCTGTACACAGAGAAATATTGAAATTGAATACCACTTCTTGCTTGCTTGTCCACATTACCGTGATCTTAAAAAGATGCACTATGCTTACTGTCATTGACCAACATCACATCAATTTGATCAGTTATGATCAATTAGATGCTAATTTAATAAACATGGTTTTATGTTCCCAATTATCTATATTTCAGATGGTGGTTCTGATGGACCCTATGGAAGACCCGGAAGACATTCTCCGTGCCAACAGATCCAGGGAGAAGCAATTCGTCTTCGACAGCTGTTTCGATGGCCTTTGTACACAGGTGGGCTATGTAACCAAATCTATTAATTAATATAACACGATGCATAGCATTGACATTTATTAAAGTAAAAGAAAGGGATTCATCCGCGGACAAGGAGTACGATACACTTGTATGGCATTTTACGTATTGTGCTTCAGTGGGGCCCTCCGTGGTCGAGTGCTTACGGTCGTTGACTTCCACGTTTTAGGTTCGAATCGAACTAAAAGTTTAAACTTTATTTATTTTACAACGATTGCGAAGCAAGTTTTAACAACTTATATTAATCTCTCTCGTTGGCGCGGATGAAAGCGTATATGTGGTCATTTGTATGGGAGGAAACCGGAGTACCCGGAGAAAACCCAACTGTCCGATATGGCGACCACCGTACCATCTCACATACTTCCCGGTCCGCAGATCGAACTAAGGGTGACGAACTCATCATTGTGGAGGTCGCAATCCAGCTGGTTTGTGGAGGGTCAGTGGTTCTACTCTGTTGCCTCATATTAGTACTGTTCGGAAGGGCACATGGGGGTTTTCATAAACACCAATAAAAACTGGCGAGTAGCCATTTAACCTAGTTTGTCGGTGTGACTTAAAACTCACACACAAAACGTGTGTTACATACAGTTGCAATATAACGACGGCAGCACTATTCAAAGTAGTAAGAACGAATATAAATACGTTTCAGGGATCGCAGGTTCGATCCCCCGTCTGACCCTAATAATATTAACAGTCTTTCAGATGGGACGTTAAACCGAAGTCTCGTGTCGGTGCTGTACATCGTGTACGTAAAAGAACCAGAGGAGATTCTGGAATGGGTCTCTGTCTGTACCAGTGCTCTATCCTCCAATAATATAAAATGACTAATCTCTTCAGGGGGCGTCGCTCATATGGGCAACCGGTAGCGACGATTAATAAACGTAAAACACACGCATGCGAAATGCACATCCATACCCGACATGAAATATTCAAGCTAACCGTTATCCGACGTTGGAAGTCGTATGCAAGGTGAATCACGTGACGATGCGAGTATTTCAAGCTCAATTAAAAAAATGCAGCCCTAGCATCTATAAGTGACATTTGCAAATATCATAGAACCAGATCAGACTGCACAAAACATGTCTCCTGGCCAGGCTATATGCTGTTTCCTATGTACCTCTGAACAGTTTCGATTCGCAATCGGTAATGTCTCCAGTGCCCGGATGTACGAATAAGAAATAAATATATAATACGTGGAAGTTGTGATAGCGCAGTCGTATCGCGTTCGCTTCAGGTACGAAAGGCCCGGAGTTCCTGCCCCGCTGGGACCGTTACGAGTGTGCGCTTAGGCAAGGCATTTAAACTCCACATACCTCATATCTCTCCCCTGTGGCGATGGATTCCATTCGGAATGAGATATGTAGAGTGATTAATATAAGTTGTAAGAATTTGTTTCGCAATCAAGCTCAAATAAATGTATATAAACTAAATCAATATGACTGTCGGCCGCCATTGCTTATTATCAGTGTTTTGTTAAGATATATTCCAGCTAAACACCTGACTCAATAGCAAACAACATAGATCCAGATCAGCCGTGGCATAATACTGTAATTGCCTTTTGATTTCTCCCAGGGTTCAATGGATTAAACACAATAATTGTGATGGAATCCACTTCCTGCCACTAGCTATAACACGTCTGCCAAATCACCGCATTCCAATCATGTGTGAACAATTAACACGCGCAACTGAACTATATATATATAAAGAAAAGCGAGGTTAATCTTTGTGATATGTTCATTTGCCAGGATTAAAATGTTGATAGCATAATAGCTCTATATAATATAATATAAACTCGAGATAATAGATGACTTATTGGAATCACCCTAGGGTTTGAACAATGCAATGAAGTCAATGTATTTTACTGAGTCTTCTTCACATTGCCAAACTATTACCTATTATGTGGTCTCGTGTCGGTGTGTTACACTTCTGACTTCTGTGTGTGTGTTACGTTTATTTATCGTCGCTACCGGTTGCCATATGAGCGACGCCTCCTGAAGAGATTAGTCATTTTAGATTTTTGGAGGATAGTGGAATGATACAGAGAGAGAGAGAGAGAGAGAGAGAGACCAATGCCAGGGTATCCTCTGGTTCTTTTACGTGCACGATGTAAAGCACCGACACGAGGAGACGACCCCGGTTTAACGTCCCATCTGAAAGACTGTTAATTTTATTAGGGTCAGACGGGGGATCGAACCTGCGATCCCTGGATTACCAGTCCAGCGTATTACCACTGGACTACAGATCCGCCTGTGCTTTACACTGTGCACGTAAACGAACCAGAGGAGATTCTGGAATGGGTCTCTGTCTGTATCATTGCACTATCCTCCAAACATCTATAATGACTAATCTCTTCATGAGGCGTCGCTCATATGGGCAACCGGTAGCGACGATAAATAAACGTAAAACACACGTACAGGATGTACTTTTCTACAGTAGAATACTAGGTGCTTCCTGGTAGAGTGGATGCGGTCGCTGACTTCAAATCACTTGCCCGCGCACCAAGTAGGCTCGAACACCACCAGATGTGTCGATTTCTTTCATATGAGGAAGTTATCCTGTTGACTTAGGAAGGTCTGTGGTTCTAACCGTTTACCCGTCCGTGGCTGAAATACTGCTCGGATGGGCACCCGGGGTATTCATCAACTACTAATAACTGGATAGTCACGGAGGAGCTGTGGTTCTACCTGGGTGGAGAGTCGCCATGTGACCTAAGCTGCTTGTACGTTAAATCGAAAATCAAACAAAACTTTCACAATATAACTGCGATAATAAAAATTGATATTGTGTGTTCGATCTTCTTTTGTCTTTGTATATAAATGTCGTTTTTGATAAAATGGAAATATAATACTTTTTTCCATAAGGAAGCCATGGTTTTGATTGCTTTCGCAAGCCGCTACATTTGTTTTTTATGAATTATACCTAATACAGGTACATTGTATTTCCTTTCTAACTGTTTCTGGTGTGACTTTTGTCCGCAATTATTTTTAATTCAGCTGAGTTCAAAAGTTTAACAAATCTGACTATAAAACATGACCTTAAGTTCTAAAATCAAATTAATGATCAGACATAACGTGCGATTTGTTCGAGGTTAGCAATAAACGAAACACTTACCGGGGTAAGTACACATATGCGTCAATACATAGCGCACACGAGTCTGAAATTACGTTAATTAATATCCTAAAATATCAATACATTGGTTAGATAATGAAGAACAATATTAACACTCCAATTGCGAATAACAGTCGGAGAGATACAAACCCCCGTGGTGATAGTTGAGAATAGCAGTCGGAGAGATACAAACCCCCGTGGTGATAGTTTAGAATAGTAGTAGGAGAGATACAAACCCCCGTGGTGATAGTTGAGATTAGCAGTCGGAGAGATACAAACCCGGTGATGGTATGTGAGAATAGCAGTCGGAGAGATACAAACCCCCGTGGTGATAGTTGAGAATAGTAGTCGGAGAGATACAAACCCCCGTGATGATAGTTGAGAATAGCAGTCGGAGAGATACAAACCCCCGTGATGATAGTTGAGAATAGCAGTCGGAGAGATACAAATCCCCGTGATGATAGTTGAGAATAGCAGTCGGAGAGATACAAACCCCCGTGATGGTAGTTGAGATTAGCAGTTGGAGAGATACAAACCCCGTGGTGATAGTTGAGATTAGCAGTTGGAGAGATACAAACCCCCGTGATGGTAGTTGAGATTAGCAGTTGGAGAGATACAAACCCCCGTGATGGTAGTTGAGAATAGCAGTTGGAGAGATACAAACCCCGTGGTGATAGTTGAGATTAGCAGTCGGATAGATACAAACCCCCGTGATGGTAATTGAGATTAGCAGTTGGAGGAGAGATACAAACCCCGTGGTGATAGTTGAGATTAGCAGTCGGATAGATACAAAACCCCGTGATGGTAATTGAGATTAGCAGTTGGAGAGATACAAACCCCCGTGATGGTAGTTGAGAATAGCAGTTGAAGAGATACAAACCCCGTGGTGATAGTTGAGAATAGCAGTCGGAGAGATACAAACCCCCGTGATGATAGTTGAGAATAGCAGTCGGAGAGATACAAACCCCCGTGATGGTAGTTGAGATTAGCAGTTGGAGAGATACAAACCCCGTGGTGATAGTTGAGATTAGCAGTTGGAGAGATACAAAACCCCGTGGTGATAGTTGAGATTAGCAGTCGGATAGATACAAACCCCCGTGATGGTAGTTGAGATTAGCAGTTGGAGAGATACAAACCCCCGTGATGGTAGTTGAGAATAGCAGTTGAAGAGATACAAACCCCGTGGTGATAGTTGAGATTAGCAGTTGGAGAGATACAAACCCCCGTGATGATAGTTGAGAATAGCAGTCGGAGAGATACAAACCCCCGTGATGGTAGTTGAGAATAGCAGTTGAAGAGATACAAACCCCGTGGTGATAGTTGAGATTAGCAGTTGGAGAGATACAAACCCCCGTGATGATAGTTGAGAATAGCAGTTGGAGAGATACAAACCCCCGTGATGGTAATTGAGATTAGTAGTTGGAGAGATACAAACCCCCGTGATGATAGTTGATGAATGAATGAATGAATGAATGCATGAACGAACTAATGAATAAATGAATGTATGTATGTATGTGTGTATGTGTGTATGTGTGTGTGTGTGTGTGTGTGTGTGTGTGTGTGTGTGTGTGTGTGTGTGTGTGTGTGTGTGTGTGTGTGTGTGTGTGTGTGTGTGTGTGTGTGTGTGTGTGTGTGTGGGTGTGTGTGTGTGTGTGTGTGTGTGTGTGTGTGTGTGTGTGTGTGTGTGTGTGTGTGTGTGTGTGTGTGTGTGTGTGTGTGTGTGTGTGTGTGTGTGTGTGTGTGTGTGTGTGTGTGTGTGTGTGTGTGTGTGTGTGTGTGTGTGTGTGTGTGTGTGTGTGTGTGTGTGTGTGTGTGTGTGTGTGTGTGTGTGTGTGTGTGTGTGTGTGTGTGTGTGTGTGTGTGTGTGTGTGTGTGTGTGTGTGTGTGTGTGTGTGTGTGTGTGTGTGTGTGTGTGTGTGTGTGTGTGTGTGTGTGTGTGTGTGTGTGTGTGTGTGTGTGTGTGTGTGTGTGTGTGTGTGTGTGTGTGTGTGTGTGTGTGTGTGTGTGTGTGTTGTGTGTGTGTGTGTGTGTGTGTGTGTGTGTGTGTGTGTGTGTGTGTGTGTGTGTGTGTGTGTGTGTGTGTGTGTGTGTGTGTGTGTGTGTGTGTGTGTGTGTGTGTGTGTGTGTGTGTGTGTGTGTGTGTGTGTGTGTGTGTGTGTGTGTGTGTGTGTGTGTGTGTGTGTGTGTGTGTGTGTGTGTGTGTGTGTGTGTGTGTGTGTGTGTGTGTGTGTGTGTGTGTGTGTGTGTGTGTGTGTGTGTGTGTGTGTGTGTGTGTGTGTGTGTGGTGTGTGTGTGTGTGTGTGTGTGTGTGTGTGTATGTGTGTGTGTGTGTATGTTGGTATGTGTGTATGTGTGTATGTGTGTATGTGTGTATTGTGTATGTGTGTATGTGTGTATTGTGTATGTGTGTATGTGTGTATGTGTGTTGTGTATGTGTGGTATGTGTGTATGTGTGTATGTGTGTAGTGTGTATGTGTGTATGTGTGTATGTGTGTATGTGTGTATGTGTGTATGTGTGTATGTGTGTATGTGTGTATGTGTGTATGTGTGGTATGTGTGTATGGGTGTGTAGTGTGTATGTGTGTATGTGTGTATGTGTGTATGTGTGTATGTGTGTATGTGTGTATGTGTGTATGTGTGTATGTGTGTAGGTGTGTATGTGTGTATGTGTGTATGTGTGTATGTGTGTATGTGTGTATGTGTGTATGTGTGGATGTGTGTATGTGTGTAGTGTGTATGTGTGTATGTGTGTATGTGTGTATGTTGTATGTGTGTATGTGTGTATGTGTGTATTGTGTATGTGTGTATGTGTGGTATGTGTGTAGTGTGTATGTGTGTATGTGTGTAGTGTGTATGTGTGTATGTGTGTGATGTGTGTATGTGTGTATGTGTGTATGTGTGTATGTGTGTATGTGTGTATGTGTGTATGTGTGTATGTGTGTATGTGTGTATGTGTGTATGTGTGTATGTGTGTATGTGTGTGTATGTGTGTATGTGTGTATGTGTGTTGTATGTGTGTATGTGTGTGTATGTGTGTATGTTGTGTAGTGTGTATGTGTGTATGTGTGTATGTGTGTATGTGTGTATGTGTGTATGTGTGTATGTGTGTATGTGTGTATGTGGTATGTGTGTATGTGTGTATTGTGTGTTGTGTGTATTGTGTATGTGTGTATGTGTGTATGTGTGTATGGTGTGTATGTGGTGTATGTGTGTATGTGTGTATGTGTGTATGTGTGTATGTGTGTATGTGTGTATGTGTGTATGTGTGTATGTGTGTATGTGTGTAATGTGTGTATGTGTATGTGTGTATGTGTGTATGTGTGTATGTGTGTATGTGTGTATGTGTGTATGTGTGTATGTGTGTATGTGTGTATGTGTGTATGTGTGTATGTGTGTATGTGTGTATGTGTGTATGGTGTGTATGTTGTGTATGTGTGTATGGTGTATGTGTGTATTGTGTGTGTGTGGTGTGTTGTGTGTGTGTGTGTGTGTGTGTGTGTGTGTGTTGTGTGTGTGGTGTGTATGGATTGGATGCATGCATGCATGATGAATGAATGAATGAATGAATGCATGCATGAATGAATGAATGAATGAATGAATGAATGAATGAATGAATGAATGAATGAATGAATGAATGAATGAATGAATGAATGAATGAATGTCTTAATTAATTAATTAACCGAGATGGTTAAATATATTGACTAACTCGAGATATATTGATGGTAGATTAGGTACGGTAAAACTATGTTCTTGATTTATTTACTGGTGAGACTCCAAACGCCTGTGGGTGGCCCTCGTGATCGAGTGACTAAGTGGAGGAGCCGGTTTGTTAGGAACATTGACTTCGGATCATTTACCCCGGTCGGTGGTTATACCCAGGTAACCGTCCGTGCCTATAATACGGCTCGGAGAGACATCCCGTGTCTTCCTCCACCAATAATAGCCTGGAAATCGCCATATATGAATTTGAGTTGTCTGTACGCACACATACAATCAAACAAATCCAACCGCCTGTGATCTCATATCATATCTGTTAGGTGTGTATGCATCCAGGCTAAATTACTGCCTTTGTGATATATCGAGCAATAATTTGGTCTACTAAAAAGGGCGGCAAATATTTTAATTAGATGAAATCTATGCAAACGTGTGCCCATCAGTTTAGCAAATAGAAGGATTGATCTTCGTGGTGCCTATTAATGTGGTACATAAAATATTTATTAATCATATGACAAGAGAATGTATCCGTATAGCTAGTTCAAACACCCGCTATGCTTAATTATGCTGTTTGCATTTAATATTAATGGCGGGCCTTACGTATCAAAGCATCAAATAATCAATCACCGCCGCGCAGGCAATATAATGATTAAGAAATAATATAATATATAAAAAAGTGGAAGTCGTGATAGCGCAGTGGATGCGCGCTCGCTTCAGGTGCGAAAGATCCGGAGTTCGAGCCCCGCTGGAGCTGTTATGACTGTGCCCTTAGGCAATGCATTTAAATTCCACGTTGCCTCTTCTCTCTCCTTAATGGCGATGGATTCCATCAGGAATGAGGTCTTGAGAGTGATTAATATAAGTTATAAGATCTTGTTTCGCAATCGAGCTAAAATAAATTTGTATAAACTAAGAAATAATATTTATATTTCATTTATTTACTGCCTATAAATAACGCAAATACAAATATTATTTTGTTCATAGCATGATCCAAATATCTATAAAAAAAACATCTCGTGCTGAATACACGTGCACAGAACTCGACAGAGCCTCGTTCTGTGCACGCATCTCCAGTCCTCGGTGGGATTTCCTTATCTGCAACTCTTGGAGGTGACAGATTCACTCACGTTCATGATAGCGATTATAGCATGAACAAAATATATAAGAAACACAACAATAGTTGGTGTTATTTTTTTTGACGTCACAAATCTCCACAAAATGACGCCACGCTATGACATCAAGCGCTATTTAACACTGTTTTATTTGGTTTAAACATATTTATTCGATAATAATGTACATTACATAATATTATACATTGTATACAAAACGAAAATGGATTAAATCGGAAGCTTAAAGCTTATTGAGATTTTCTCCAATACTGTTTTATTTCACATTTAAACACGGTAACTTTCTTCTTTGCGTATACAGACAAAATGCTGAGACATGTTAGAATTACGAAACTTTTATTTCTGGATGTAACAAAACAACGTTTCAATTTGAAGACCAATATTATATTTGATATAATGTGTATATGTTCTGTGCATTGTTGGAATACGGACGATTCTAGAATAGCGCAACAGTATTGGAATTCCTAAAACGCGCAGAACATATACATTATTGATGTCGTTTTTTCTCATGTTTAAGTTGCGTGCTTAAATGTGATATTGCAAGATTATGCATGTGGTATACGAGTAGTTTGTACAAATTTAATTTTGGCACGATTGCGAAACAATTTCTTACAACATTAGTTTAATCGATCTCGAGACCGCAGTCCGCTGTCCGATTAAGGAAATGGTTAGCACGTTCGCTTCTCATCAATATAACCCCAGTTCGTTACTCGAACCGGGAATTATATGTGAGATGATACGGTGGTCGCCAACTCGGATTTTTCTCCGGGTAATCAGCTTTCCTACCACATGAATGACCCCATATATATGCGCCGACGAGAATGATTAATATAAGTTGTTTAAGCTTGTTTCGCAATCATAAGCTAAATCGAGTTTATGCAAAAAGAAGACTTCATTCCTGGTGGAAACCAAAGCCATGAGGAAGAGAGAAGAGGCAATGTGGAATTTAAGTGCATTGCCTAAGTGCACAGTCGTATAGGCTACAGCCTGGTGTCGGAACTACGGACATTTCACACCCAACTATAGCGAACGCGCAACCACTGCGCTATCACGACTTCCACGGTAATACTGGATCGCCTCTGTGGTCGAGTGGTTACGGTCGCTGACGTGTATACTACTGAAACCTATCGTCCTGTTGGTCACAGGTTCGAGCCCCGCCCAAGCCGTGTCTCTCTATATGAAATAGTTCGCAGTTTCTTACAGAGGTTGGTGAACCAAGTACTGGTTAACCGCTGGAGCCTGCCCAGGAAAGGTGTTGTTAGGCAAACTGCCCGTCGCTCAAATGGGCTACCAGTAGCGAAGTTTAATACACTTTAAGAAATAGTGTAATACTGGTTTTATAAAAAATAGTGTGTAGTGTAGTGTAGTGTAGTATGGTGTAGTGTAGTGTAGTGTAGTGTAGTGTAGTGTAGTGTAGTGTAGTGTAGTGTAGTGTAGTGTAGTGTAGTGTAGTGTAGTGTAGTGTAGTGTAGTGTAGTGTAGTGTAGTGTAGTGTAGTGTAGTGTAGTGTAGTGTAGTGTAGTGTAGTGTAGTGTAGTCTAGTCTAGTGTAGTCTAGTGTAGTGTAGTGTAGTTAGTGTAGTGTAGTTAGAGAACAATATTTTTCAAAATATTTGTAGCAGAATCTGAGTAGTTCCACTAATAAACAAGCGTCGTATACGACGTTTGGTGACATAACAAAATTATATAAATAGTGTCAACATGCATGCGTAATGTATTAAAAAATCGGGATAATTGTATTTTAACGGTAGATAAATAGTTTTATTCTGGTAAAAATAGAATATATGTCATAAAACAAATACAAAATCAATGTCAACATAGTACATGTGAGCATTAACGTGCAGAGTAGATGACATAATTATAATCAATACCAAGGATAACACAAAAAGAGAGCAACAAAGCTCTCTTATTTCCATTGTGGTCCTTAGAATTAATCATATGACATCGGAAAGGCAAATTAGTCAATCAAATTATTGCACATAGTGAATTACAGTAACATAGCACATGAGTGCATGAATATTTATATAATATCACAGGGAATTGCCTGACATTGAACAGGTATTTACTAAAACTCAATACATTGGAAATAAAAACATTAAATGAAATGTAAATAATGACCAGATAAAAGGACTAGATTGATACAGATTGCATAAAATGTTCCTTCACAGATTTTTTAAACTGACTGTGATTACTAATATATCTAAAACAGCCATAATAAGCGAATGATTCCCCCCCCCCCAAAAAACCCCTAATCTTGGGAACGGTACCTGGTAATATCCAAATACAGGTAAATCAGGAATGCCAGGATTTATTGTAACCACCATGTTCTGTTTATGGCGATCAACATATTGTATGTTTATGCAAAATGATATATCTTGATCATGATCTTGAAGAATGTTTGTCATTGATTGTCTGTTACAGGAGGACGTATACCAGTCATCGACGAAGTTTCTGATTGACAACGTCATCACCGGATATAATGCCACCGTGTTTGCGTACGGTGCAACCGGTAAGCAACGACTTCCTGTATATCTGTATAGGCATGCGTGGCGAGTAACGGATCTATTCTCAATATGATATGCTATGAGTGGGCCTCGGTGGACAAGTGATTAATGTCGTTGACTTCAAATCACTTGCCCTTAATAGTTTTAGGTTCGAATCCCACTGGAGAGACGCTATGTGACCTAGGCTGTTCGTACTACTTCAAAAACCAAGAACAACCAACAAACAAACAAGCAAAAACAAACAAGCGAACGAACGAACGCAAACAAACAAACAAAACAAACAAACACAAGCGAACGAACGAACAAACAAACACACACAAACAAACCAGCAAAACAAACCAGCAAAACAAACAAACAAACGAACGAACGAACACAAACACACACAAACAATCAAAACAAACAAACACAAGCGAACGAACGAACGAACGAACGAACGAACGAACGAACGAA
>JABXNX010001510.1:0-12510 GCA_014843695.1 Archivesica marissinica | reverse complement strand
GTTTGGGCGAGGTTGTACTACGAGATGATGGAGTTTGGGCAAGGTTGTACCACGAGATGATGGAGTTTGGGCGAGGTTGTACCACGAGATGATGGAGTTTGGGCGAGGTTGTACCACGAGATATGGAGTTTGGGCGAGGTTGTACCACGAGATGATGGAGTTTGGGCGAGGTTGTACCACGATAATGGAGTTGGGCGAGGTTGTACCACGAGATGATGGAGTTTGGGCGAGGTTGTACCACGAGATGATGGAGTTTGGATGAGGTTGTACCACGAGATAATGGAGTTTGGACGAGGTTGTACCACGAGATAATGGAGTTTGGGCGAGGTTGTACCACGAGATGATGGAGTTTGGACGAGGTTGTAACACGAGATGATGGAGTTTGGGCGAGGTTGTACCACAAGATGATGGAGTTTGGATGAGGTTGTACCACGAGATAATGGAGTTTGGACGAGGTTGTACCACAAGATGATGGGGTTTGGGGTGAAGCTGTGCTGGTTAGACATCAGTGTTTGTCCGTATTAGTCTGTATCTTTTGCTATAACCTCTTGTACTTAAGCCAGTTGATTGCATCGTTTTGTTTCATCAATAACATTCTTTCCAGTTTTAGAGATATGAGTAATTTTCTCACCATTCTAATTTCTCTTGACACGTGTATCTGTTTTTCGAATTATATGACAATGAATGTATGCTATTTTCATATACATGTAATAATAAATATAGTTTTAAATGTTATTTGACAATTCATTATATCTACAAAACTATCGTACATTTCGTATATAAATTAGAAAACCACGTAAGATATATTTTTCTCTATTGAAGTCGTATATTCAAACATTAAAAAGCGTTTAACACAACGCATATGCGTTAAATCCAATAAGTTATACAAGGTTTTAGAAACTATCAAAGGTGAACCAATCTATTGGATTTTCGCACAGGATGATCAATATGCCAAACTATTGGTTAATTCCATGTGTATTAAAAGTTTATCATATAATAATTTGGCATCAGTAAGTTACAAGATCTTCGAAGAACAGCGCCGATATATCATATAGTAAACAACAGAAAGAGGTACAACAAAATATTGGGTATCAACGGGTTGATAATACAAGCTTGGATTTGGTCTCAACGGGGTGATAATACAAGCTTGGATTTGGTATCAACGGGGTGATAATACAAGCTTGGATTTGGTATCAACGGGGTGATAATACAAGCTTGGATTTGGTATCAACGGGTTGATAATACAAGCTTGGATTTGGTATCAACGGGGTGATAATACAAGCTTGGATTTGGTCTCAACGGGGTGATAATACAAGCTTGGATTTGGTATCAACTGGTTGATAATACAAGCTTGGATTTGGTATCAACGGGTTGATAATACAAGCTTGGATTTGGTATCAACGGGTTGATAATACAAGCTTGGATTTGGTATCAACTGGTTGATAATACAAGCTTGGATTTGGTATCAACGGGTTGATAATACAAGCTTGGATTTGGTATCAACGGGTTGATAATACAAGCTTGGATTTGGTATCAACGGGGTGATAATACAAGCTTGGATTTGGTATCAACGGGTTGATAATACAAGCTTGGATTTGGTATCAACGGGGTGATAATACAAGCTTGGATTTGGTCTCAACGGGGTGATAATACAAGCTTGGATTTGGTATCAACGGGTTGATAATACAAGCTTGGATTTGGTATCAACGGGGTGATAATACAAGCTTGGATTTGGTATCAACGGGGTGATAATACAAGCTTGGATTTGGTATCAACGGGGTGATAATACAAGCTTGGATTTGGTCTCAACGGGGTGATAATACAAGCTTGGATTTGGTATCAACGGGGTGATAATACAAGCTTGGATTTGGTATCAACGGGGTGATAATACAAGCTTGGATTTGGTATCAACGGGGTGATAATACAAGCTTGGATTTTATCTCAATGGGGTGATAATACAAGTTTAGACTCAACGGGGTGATAATACAAGCTTAGATTTGGTATCAACGGGTTGATAATACACGCTTGGATTTGGTATCAACGAGGTGATAATACACGCTTGGATTTGGTCTCAACGGGGTGATAATACAAGCTTGGATTTGATCTCAACGGGGTGATAATACAAGCTTGGATTTGATCTCAACGGGGTGATAATACAAGCTTAGACTCAACGGGGTGATAATACAAGCTTAGATTTGGTATCAACGGGTTGATAATACAAGCTTGGATTTGGTATCAACGAGGTGATAATACAAGCTTGGATTTGGTCTCAACGGGGTGATAATACAAGCTTGGATTTGATCTCAACAGGGTGATAATACAAGCTTGGATTTGGTATCAACGGGGTGATAATACAAGCTTGGATAATACAAGCTTGGTTTTGGTCTTAACGGGGCAGCAATACAACCTTGATGTTGAAAATCATGCTACATTCATAGTGATTGAAATCTAGTAATATTTTTATTGCTGTACAGTAACGGTAAAAAAAAGAGGGTCACCTGGGCCCTGGGTCAATCCCTGAATGAAATCTAGATGATGGGGTACCTGAAAATATTCCTGCATAATGACTCGAACACATTGCACGCCATATTTTGACACATTTAAATTATCATCATGGTCAAACAGGCGTTTGAGTGCCAGCTGGGTGATCCAGTATGCCGACCCTTCGTCCCCTATCAGGTGACCCAACCCGCCGCACCGTCGTGTTGTCATATCAGGGTTGATGAGTTGGCAGTTTGATCCTGTACCGGCTATTAGCACTATACCTCCTGCAATACGAAGTAATAGAGGAGATATCATGTGATGTAATAGAAGAGATATCATGTGATGTAATAGAAGAGATATCATGTGATGTAATAGAAGAGATATCATACGATGTAATAGAAGAGATATCATGTGATGTAATAGATGTAATAGATGAGATATCATGTGATGTAATAGAAGAGATATCATGTGATGTAATAGAAGAGATATCATACGATGTAATAGAAGAGATATCATGTGATGTAATAGAAGAGATATCATGTGATGTAATAGAAGAGATATCATGTGATGTAATAGATGTAATAGATGAGATATCATGTGATGTAATAGAAGAGATATCATGTGATGTAATAGAAGAGATATCATACGATGTAATAGAAGAGATATCATACGATGTAATAGAAGAGATATCATGTGATGTAATAGAAGAGATATCATGTGATGTAATAGAAGAGATATCATGTGATGTAATAGAAGAGATATCATACGATGTAATAGAAGAGATATCATACGATGTAATAGAAGAGATATCATACGATGTAATAGAAGAGATATCATGTGATGTAATAGAAGAGATATCATGTGATGTAATAGAAGAGATATCATACGATGTAATAGAAGAGATATCATACGATGTAATAGAAGAGATATCATGTGATGTAATAGAAGAGATATCATGTGATGTAATAGAAGAGATATCATGTGATGTAATAGAAGAGATATCATGTGATGTAATAGAAGAGATATCATACGATGTAATAGAAGAAATATCATACGATGTAATAGAAGAGATATCATACGATGTAATAGAAGAGATATCATGTGATGTAATAGAAGAGATATCATGTGATGTAATAGAAGAGATATCATGTGATGTAATAGAAGAGATATCATACGATGTAATAGAAGAGATATCATGTGATGTAATAGAAGAGATATCATGTGATGTAATAGAAGAGATATCATGTGATGTAATAGATGTAATAGATGAGATATCATGTGATGTAATAGAAGAGATATCATGTGATGTAATAGAAGAGATATCATACGATGTAATAGAAGAGATATCATGCGATGTAATAGAAGAGATATCATGTGATGTAATAGAAGAGATATCATGTGATGTAATAGAAGAGATATCATACGATGTAATAGAAGAGATATCATGTGATGTAATAGAAGAGATATCATGTGATGTAATAGAAGAGATATCATGTGATGTAATAGAAGAGATATCATACGATGTAATAGAAGAGATATCATGTGATGTAATAGAAGAGATATCATGTGATGTAATAGAAGAGATATCATACGATGTAATAGAAGAGATATCATGCGATGTAATAGAAGAGATATCATGCGATGTAATAGAAGAGATATCATGTGATGTAATAGAAGAGATATCATACGATGTAATAGAAGAGATATCATGTGATGTAATAGAAGAGATATCATACGATGTAATAGAAGAGATATCATACGATGTAATAGAAGAGATATCATACGATGTAATAGAAGAGATATCATGTGATGTAATAGAAGAGATATCATACGATGTAATAGAAGAGATATCATGTGATGTAATAGAAGAGATATCATACGATGTAATAGAAGAGATATCATACGATGTAATAGAAGAGATATCATACGATGTAATAGAAGAGATATCATGTGATGTAATAGAGAGATATCATGTGATGTAATAGAAGAGATATCATGTGATGTAATAGAAGAGATATCATGTGATGTAATAGAAGAGATATCATGTGATGTAATAGAAGAGATATCATACGATGTAATAGAAGAGATATCATGTGATGTAATAGAAGAGATATCATACGATGTAATAGAAGAGATATCATACGATGTAATAGAAGAGATATCATGTGATGTAATAGAAGAGATATCATGTGATGTAATAGAAGAGATATCATGTGATGTAATAGAAGAGATATCATGTGATGTAATAGAAGAGATATCATGTGATGTAATAGAAGAGATATCATGTGATGTAATAGAAGAGATATCATGTGATGTAATAGAAGAGATATCATGTGATGTAATAGATGTAATAGAAGAGATATCATGCAATGAGATTAAAATCAAGATGTAATAGAAGAGATATCATGTGATGAGTTTGAAATCAAGATGTAATAGATGAGATATCATGCGATGAGATTGAAATCAAGATGTAATAGATGAGATATCATGTGATGTAATAGAAGAGATATCATGTGATGTAATAGAAGAGATATCATGTGATGTAATAGAAGAGATATCATGTGATGTAATAGAAGAGATATTATGTGATGTAATAGAAGAGATATCATGTGATGTAATAGATGTAATAGAAGAGATATCATGCAATGAGATTAAAATCAAGATGTAATAGAAGAGATATCATACGATGTAATAGAAGAGATATCATACGATGTAATAGAAGAGATATCATGTGATGTAATAGAAGAGATATCATGTTATGTAATAGAAGAGATATCATACGATGTAATAGAAGAGATATCATGTGATGTAATAGAAGAGATATCATACGATGTAATAGAAGAGATATCATGTGATGTAATAGAAGAGATATCATGTGATGTAATAGAAGAGATATCATGTGATGTAATAGAAGAGATATCATGTGATGTAATAGAAGAGATATCATGTGATGTAATAGAAGATATATCATGTGATGTAATAGAAGAGATATCATGTGATGTAATAGAAGAGATATCATGTGATGTAATAGAAGAGATATCATACGATGTAATAGAAGAGATATCATACGATGTAATAGAAGAGATATCATGCGATGTAATAGAAGAGATATCATACGATGTAATAGAAGAGATATCATGTGATGTAATAGAAGAGATATCATGTGATGTAATAGAAGAGATATCATACGATGTAATAGAAGAGATATCATGTGATGTAATAGAAGAGATATCATACGATGTAATAGAAGAGATATCATACGATGTAATAGAAGAGATATCATGCGATGTAATAGAAATATCATACGATGTAATAGAAAGATATCATGTGATGTAATAGAAGAGATATCATGTGATGTAATAGAAGAGATATCATGCGATGTAATAGAAGAGATATCATACGATGTAATAGAAGAGATATCATGTGATGTAATAGAAGAGATATCATGTGATGTAATAGAAGAGATATCATACGATGTAATAGAAGAGATATCATGTGATGTAATAGAAGAGATATCATGTGATGTAATAGAAGAGATATCATACGATGTAATAGAAGAGATATCATGCGATGTAATAGAAGAGATATCATACGATGTAATAGAAGAGATATCATGCGATGTAATAGAAGAGATATCATGCGATGTAATAGAAGAGATATCATGTGATGTAATAGAAGAGATATCATGTGATGTAATAGAAGAGATATCATACGATGTAATAGAAGAGATATCATGCGATGTAATAGATGTAATAGAAGAGATATCATGCTAAGATGTAATAGAAGAGATATCATGTGATGTAATAGAAATCAAGATGTAATAGAAGAGATATCATACGATGTAATAGAAATCAAGATGTAATAGAAGAGATATCATGTGATGTAATAGAAGAGATATCATGTGATGTAATAGAAGAGATATCATGCAATGAGATTGAAATCAAGATGTAATAGATGAGATATCATGTGATGTAATAGATGTAATAGAAGAGATATCATGCAATGAGATTGAAATCAAGATGTAATAGAAGAGATATCATGCGATGTAATAGAAGAGATATCATGCGATGAGATTGAAATCAAGATGTAATAGATGAGATATCATGCGATGTAATAGATGTAATAGAAGAGATATCATGCAATGAGATTGAAATCAAGATGTAATAGAAGAGATATCATGTGATGTAATAGATGTAATAGAAGAGATATCATGCGATGAGATTGAAATCAAGATGTAATAGATGAGATATCATGCGATGTAATAGATGTAATAGAAGAGATATCATGCGATGAGATTGAAATCAAGATGTAATAGAAGAGATATCATGTGATGTAATAGATGTAATAGAAGAGATATCATGCGATGAGATTGAAATCAAGATGTAATAGATGAGATATCATGCGATGTAATAGATGTAATAGAAGAGATATCATGCGATGAGATTGAAATCAAGATGTAATAGAAGAGATATCATGTGATGTAATAGATGTAATAGAAGAGATATCATGCGATGAGATTGAAATCAAGATGTAATAGATGAGATATCATGCGATGTAATAGATGTAATAGAAGAGATATCATGCGATGAGATTGAAATCAAGATGTAATAGAAGAGATATCATGTGATGAGATTGAATTGAAATCAAGATGTAATAGATGAGATATCATGTGATGAGATTGAAATCAAGATGTAATAGAAGAGATATCATGCAATGAGATTGAAATCAAGATGTAATAGATGGGACATGATGAGGTGAGATTGAAATCAAGATGTAATAGATGTAATAGAAGAGATATCATGTGATGAGATTGAAATCAAGATGTAATAGATGGGATATGATGCGGTGAGATTGAAATCAAGATGTAATAGATGGGACATGATGAGGTGAGATTGAAATCAAGATGTAATAGATGGGACATGATGCGATGAGATTGAAATCAAGATGTAATAGATGAGCTATGATGTGGTGAGATTGAAATCAAGATGTAATAGATGGGATATGATGTGATGAGATTGAAATCAAGATGTAATAGATGGGATATGATGTGGTGAGATTGAAATCAAGATGTAATAGATGGGATATGATGTGGTGAGATTGAAATAAAGATGTAATAGATGGGATATGATGTGGTGAGATAGAAATCAAGATGTAATAGATGGGATATGATGTGGTGAGATTGAAATCAAGATGTAATAGATGAGATATGATGTGATGAGATTGAAATCAAGATGTAATAGATGAGATATCATGTGATGAGATTGAAATCAAGATGTAATAGATGGGATATGATGTGGTGAGATAGAAATCAAGATGTAATAGATGAGATATGATGTGATGAGATTGAAATCAAGATGTAATAGATGAGATATGATGTGATAGATTGAATCAAGATGTAATAGATGAGACTGATGTGGTGAGATAGAAATCAAGATGTAATAGATGGGATATGATGTGGTGAGATTGAAATCAAGATGTAATAGATGAGATATCATGTGGTGAGATTGAAATCAAGATGTAATAGATGGGACATGATGAGGTGAGATTGAAATCAAGATGTAATAGATGAGATCATGTGGTGAGATTGAAATCAAGATGTAATAGCTGGACATGATGTGGTGAGATTGAAATCAAGATGTAATAGATGAGATATCATGTGGTGAGATTGAAATCAAGATGTAATAGATGGGACATGATGAGGTGAGATTGAAATCAAGATGTAATAGATGAGATATCATGTGGTGAGATTGAAATCAAGATGTAATAGCTGGGACATGATGAGGTGAGATTGAAATCAAGATGTAATAGATGAGATATCATGTGATGAGATTGAAATCAAGATGTAATAGATGGGACATGATGAGGTGAGATTGAAATCAAGATGTAATAGATGGGATATGATGTGGTGAGATTGAAATCAAGATGTAATAGGTAGGATATGATGTGGTGAGATAGAAATCAAGATGTAATAGATGAGACATGATGTGATGAGATTGAAATCAAGATGTAATAGATGGGACATGATGAGGTGAGATTGAAATCAAGATGTAATAGATGAGATATCATGTGATGAGATTGAAATCAAGATGTAATAGATGGGACATGATGAGGTGAGATTGAAATCAAGATGTAATAGATGGGATATGATGTGGTGAGATTGAAATCAAGATGTAATAGATTGGATATGATGTGGTGAGATAGAAATCAAGATGTAATAGATGAGACATGATGTGATGAGATTGAAATCAAGATGTAATAGATGAGATATGATGTGGTGAGATTGAAATCAAGATGTAATAGATGGGACATGATGAGGTGAGATTGAAATCAAGATGTAATAGATGAGATATCATGTGATGAGATTGAAATCAAGATGTAATAGATGAGATATGATGTGGTGAGATAGAAATCAAGATGTAATAGATGGGACATGATGAGGTGAGATTGAAATCAAGATGTAATATATGAGATATGATGAAGTGAGATTGAAATCAAGATGTAATAGATGGGACATGATGAGGTGAGATTGAAATCAAGATGTAATAGATGAGATATCATGTGATGAGATTGAAATCAAGATGTAATAGATAGGATATGATGTGATGAGATTGAAATCAAGATGTAATAGATGAGATATGATGTGGTGAGATAGAAATCAAGATGTAATAGATGAGACATGATGTGGTGAGATTGAAATCAAGATGTAATAGATGGGACATGATGAGGTGAGATTGAAATCAAGATGTAATAGATGGGACATGATGAGGTGAGATTGAAATCAAGATGTAATAGATAGGATATGATGTGATGAGATTGAAATCAAGATGTAATAGATGAGATATGATGTGGTGAGATTGAAATCAAGATGTAATAGATGAGATATGATGTGATGAGATTGAAATCAAGATGTAATAGATGAGATATGATGTGGTGAGATATAAATCAAGATGTAATAGATGAGATATGATGTGATGAGATTGAAATCAAGATGTAATAGAGATGTGATGAGATTGAAATCAAGATGTAATAGATGGGATATGATGTGGTGAGATTGAAATCAAGATGTAATAGATGAGATATGATGTGATGAGATTGAAATCAAGATGTAATAGATGAGACATGATGTGATGAGATTGAAATCAAGATGTAATAGATGAGACATGATGTGATGAGATTGAAATCAAGATGTAATAGATGAGACATGATGTGATGAGATTGAAATCAAGATGTAATAGTTCGAAATGTCTTCCCTGATACCTCGGGACAATAGTTTTTAATGTTCCCCAAACACCCATGAAATAACTGTTTTATTACCTAATGCTTTATAACGTTTTTTGTACTCAGAGAGTCCCTATTTTCTAATAAAACATTGAGTTCATCCTCAGTCATGTCTTCAAACCTAGCCTGGGCCATAATTCAAGATAAATTTCTGTTTTTCCCAGTTTGTCGGCTGATGACTAATCAATCATCATTTGTAAACGCTTGGTTTTGGTCTAAAAGCCGGTACGCCGGTAAGTATGCAATAAAATACGGAAAGGAATTAATGAACGGAAAGGAGGGCTTCACATAATGTATATCGATGACTTCAAGCGCAGTCAGAGCTAAAATGTATTCGGGACGTATTTTTTACTTTGACTTCCATAACACCCTATTGCGCATCCTACTGCGCACAGTGAAAGCATACTCAGAGTATGATTGGTTCAAAAGTCTAGTATGAAACAGTTCAAACTATTGCCCGGTCAACAGTTCGAACTGTTGCCCAGACCTGAGCGAAGGATAAAAAATGCAATGAAACAGGCAAAAATAACGAATTACAAGTTATATAGAGCATTAGGTAATAATATAGACTATTGATGGCTAACAATACATACTATTTATGGCTAACAGTATAGACTATTGATGGCTGACAATACATACTATTGATGGCTAACAGTATAGACTATTGATGGCTGACAATACATACTATTGATGGCTAACAATACATACTATTGATGGTTAACAGTACATACTATTGATGGCTGACAATACATACTATTGATGGCTAACAGTATAGACTATTGATGGCTGACAATACATACTATTGATGGCTAACAGTATAGACTATTGATGGCTGACAATACATACTATTGATGGCTAACAATACATACTATTGATGGCTAACAATACATACTATTGATGGCTAACAGTACATACTATTGATGGCTAACAATACATACTATTGATGGCTAACAATACAACTATTGATGGCTAACAATACATACTATTGATGGCTAACAGTATAGACTATTGATGGCTGACAATACATACTATTGATGGCTAACAATACATACTATTGATGGCTAACAATACATACTATTGATGGCTAACAGTACATACTATTGATGGCTAACAGTATAGACTATTGATGGCTAACAATACATACTATTGATGGCTAACAGTACATACTATTGATGGCTAACAGTACATACTATTGATGGCTAACAATACATACTATTGATGGCTAACAATACATACTATTGATGGCTAACAGTACATACTATTGATGGCTAACAGTACATACTATTGATGGCTAACAGTACATACTATTGATGGCTAACAGTACATACTATTGATGGCTAACAATACATACTATTGATGGCTAACAGTATAGACTATTGATGGCTGACAATACATACTATTGATGGCTAACATACATACTATTGATGGCTAACAGTACATACTATTGATGGCTACAGTACATACTATTGATGGCTACAGTACAACTATTGATGGCTACAGTACAACTATTGATGGCTGACAGTACATACTATTGATGGCTAACAATACATACTATTGATGGCTAACAGTACATACTATTGATGGCTAACAGTATAGACTATTGATGGCTGACAATACATACTATTGATGGCTAACAATACATACTATTGATGGCTAACAGTATAGACTATTGATGGCTGACAATACATACTATTGATGGCTAACAGTACATACTATTGATGGCTAACAATATACAGTTATTTCATGGGTGTTTGGGGAACAGTCAAAACTATTGTCCCGAGGTATCAGGGCAACAGTTCGAAATGTCTTCCCTGATACCGAGATTATTACCTAATGCTCTATATAACAGTACAGACTGTTGATGGCTGACAGTACAGACTATTGATGGCTGACAGTACATACAATTGATGGCTAACAGTACATACTATTGATAGCTGACAGTACATACAATTGATGGCTAACAGTACAGACTATTGATGGCTGACAGTACAGACTATTGATAGCTAACAGTACATACAATTGATGGCTAACAGTACACACACTTGATGGCTAACAGTACAGACTATTGATGGCTGACAGTACAGACTATTGATGGCTAACAGTACAGACTGTTGATGGCTAACAGTACAGACTATTGATGGCTAACAGTACATACAATTGATGGCTAACAGTACACACACTTGATGGCTAACAGTACAGACTATTGATGGCTGACAGTACAGACTATTGATGGCTAACAGTACATACAATTGATGGCTAACAGTACACACACTTGATGGCTAACAGTACAGACTATTGATGTCTGACAGTACAGACTATTGATGGCTAACAGTACATACAATTGATGGCTAACAGTACACACACTTGATGGCTAACAGTACAGACTATTGATGGCTAACAGTACAGACTGTTGATGGCTGGCAGTACAGACTGTTGATGGCTAACAGTACAGATTTTTGATGGCTGACAGTACATACAATTGATGGCTGACAGTACAGATTATTGATGGCTGACAGTACATACAATTGATGGCTAACAGTACATACTATTGATAGCTGACAGTACATACAATTGATGGCTAACAGTACAGACTATTGATGGCTGACAGTACAGACTATTGATGGCTAACAGTACATACAATTGATGGCTAACAGTACACACACTTGATGGCTAACAGTACAGACTATTGATGGCTGACAGTACAGACTATTGATGGCTAACAGTACAGACTGTTGATGGCTAACAGTA
>JABXNX010001509.1:0-12515 GCA_014843695.1 Archivesica marissinica | reverse complement strand
GGGACGTTTCCACGATGTTACCCATGATATTGATGTGCAAGGTGCTTCACCCGTAGTCCAGCCTTACTACCGCATGTCTCCAGAAAAGAAACAAATATTAAAAACTGAGCTAGATCAAATGTTGGAGTTAGGAATTATCCGCCCTAGCAGAAGCCAGTGGGCCTCTCCCATAATATTGGTACGCAAATCAGACTCAGAATGGCGACCATGTATTGATTATCGGAAAATTAATGACCTGACTCGAGGAGAAGCCGTCCCCATCCCGAGATTAGACGATCTCATTGATCAGGTCGCAGGTTCGAGTCTGATATCAATTTTAGATCTTAATAAAGGTTACTGGCAGATTCCGCTAACCCCTCGAGCTAGTGAAATTGCAGCGTTCATAACCCCCTGGGGCTTGTTTGAACCATTAACTCTCCCATTTGGTTTAAAAAACGGTGGAGTTACCTTCCAGAGGGCCATAACCGAGATAATCGCTCAATCCCCGACAGAACCCATCCGTGATAGATTTGCCGACGCATATCTGGATGATATTGCTGTTCGATCCAATTTATGGTCACAGCACATAAATCACTTGGATTGGACATTTCATAGACTAGAGGATAGTGGTGTTACTTTGAATCCGAAGAAGTGTAAAATTGGGTCTGGAACAGTCAAGTACTTGGGACATGAATTAGGGTCGGGAAAAATCAAACCAATTTCCAGCAAGGTTGAGTGTATTAATAATATCTCTCCCCCACAGACCAAGAAACAATTACGAGGATATCTGGGATCAGTAGGATTTTACAGGAAATTCATTCCCCAGTTCGCTGAGATCGCCGCTCCCCTGACTGACTTATTAAAGGGCAAGCGATCAGGGAACATCATAACTCAGTGGAGCGATAAACATCAACTTGCTTTCGAATCCTTAAAGAAAGCTTTAACCAATAAACCCATACTGAAGGCCCCTGACTTTAACCAAGAGTTCGAACTCTATACTGATGCTTCCGATTTGGGAATTTCGGCTGTACTGACTCAGACCGTTGACCAAGTACCATACCCAGTAGCATTTTATTCCCGAAAACTTATTCCACGAGAGAAAAACTACTCTACAATAGAAAAGGAATTATTAGCTATAGTGGCCGGTATCGAACATTTTCGCATATATGTAAGCACAAGCAAAACAATAATTAATTCAGATCATAATCCCCTTGTATGGTTAAGTAGGTCGAAAACGTCCAATCAACGCCTCTTAAGATGGGCACTGTGTCTCTCAGAATTTAATCTGACCATTAAACATATCAAAGGGACTCAAAATGTTCTAGCAGACTTTCTCAGTAGAGTTCAATGACTGTGATGTTTGACTTAGAAAATGTACTTGGTATTATTTCAGTTGTTCAGTAAATAGTTATTGACTCTATGATTAGAATGTTGGTACCTAGCGAAAGAAATGCTATTTTAGGACATATGATGTATTGATATTATGATTGTTTTCTACTGTATATTCAAAGGAATGAAGATTTGTAAATCGGCCGATAGCGGGCGATGTCAAACTTCTCCCCGGGTAGGGAGGATTGTGCAAAACCCCAATTTGCACGAAATGTTTATTATTGTTATATATAAATAGTAATGTATTATATAAATACATTAAACTGTTTCTATATATGGCCAAATGTTTACCATGTAAAATATATATATTTGTATTATGCATAATCGTCTGCTATTATTTTCGCGCCTAAAATTATCAATCTCGCTTCGCGCGGGAAATGACTTAAGATGTTAGGCCTAATCTCAGTTTATCAAGGCCGTGGTTGCAGGTGTCCAGTTATGTAATACAAAGGCACCGAACTGGTTTGATGGTGTAATATTAGATAACAGGCCGTGGTTGCAGGTGTCCAGTTATGTAATATAAAGGCACCGAACTGGTTTGATGGTGTAATATTAGATAACATAACAGATGTTTAGGAATAACAGATGTTTTAGGAATTTTTATATCATATATACACTGATTCAATCATGTATATAAGAAATGGATTTTATTAACATAAATCAGACACACTAGAGCCTAACTCCAGGAGCGAGAAAGGTCGTGATCTCAATCTAGTATATAGAACATATAAACTGTATTTATGATACTTAGATATTATGGACATTATAAGAAATATAACTTATAAAGATTTGTCGAATAATTAAATTGTTCAGCCATAGAAGAAACATAGAGTTTCGGCGAACCATATAGAAGGTGATTAAAAGTTAAGTTCTATCACGTCAATGCTAACTGCTCCTGGTTGTATATATATGTATGCCTCTCATTGTAGTAATGAGACATAGCTAAGCAACACATTATTAATGACGTTGAATAATAATAATAATAATAAAATTGTTTAAAAGTTTATTAAATTTTACAACGATTGCGAAGCAAGTTTTAACAACTTATATTAATCACTCTCGATGGCCGGAGTACCCGGAGAAAACCCAGCTGTCCGATCTGGCGACCACCGTACCATCTCACATACTTCCCCGGTCCGAGTATCGAACCCGGTTTGCATCGGTGAGAAGCGAGCGCACTAACAACTGCGCTAATCAGACAGGGTAGATGATCTCGTATAAGATGTGATATATAAAATACCCTTTAACACAGTTGTATCGACGTTTCGGTGGGACAAATCCACATTTCTCAATGTCTAATCAAGTTTTTATCAGCAGTATGAAAAATGGAATACTTTCTCAAGGTTTAATCAAGTAGTTTGTGTTTCATATTGCTGATAAAAACTGGATTGAATCTGGAGAACGGTGGGATTATCCCACCGAAACGTCGCTACAACTGTGTTAAACTGGATTGAATCTGGAGAAAGGTGGGATTATCCCACCGAAACGTCGCTACAACTGTGTTAAACTGGATTGAATCTGGAGAAAGGTGGGATTATCCCACCGAAACGTAGCTACAACTGTGTTAAAGAGTATATAATAATAATAAAGACTTTATTATACGAGAGAACTCATTTAACAACAAGTTAATCTACCATGAAGCCCTCATCATATATATACAAATCAAATACAATCAAAAGATAGGACCTGTAGTCCAATGGTAACACGCTGGACTGGTAATCCGGGGGTCGCAGGTTCGATCCCCCCGTCTGGCCCTAATAAAATTAACAGTCTTTCAGATGGGACGTTAAACTGAGGTCTCGTGTCGGTGCTTTACACCGTGCACGTAAAAGAACCAGATGAGACTCTGGAATGGGTATCTGTCTGTATCATTGCACTATCCTCCAAAATCTAAAATGACTAATCTCTTCAGGAGGCGTCGCTCATATGGGTAACCGGTAGCGACGATAAATAAACGTAAAAAAAAACAAATAAAAAGATAGGACAATAAAACTTGTGGAATTATATAGTAATGCTAAAGCTGAAAAGTAGAGAAACTACATATAATATGTTGTTGAATATGATGTTGAACTGTGTTCCAGCATGTATACTTATTTCAATCGATATTCGTGTTACCTTGTATCAAGTTCTAAAGGCAATATGTAAGAGAATGTAGAGTGTCACCTGTGGTGGTTCTCTATGAACGTTTGTCCTTGGAAATTGACGGAATGGAGTTCAGCGTTCAGGGAGAATATGTACCACGCCACCCTGTCACCATCACATACACTCAAACCCGGCATGTTCCCATACATATAACCTGTATCCAGATATAACATGTTCTCATATATATAACCTGTATCCATGGATATAACATGTTCCCATACATATAACCTGTATCCATGGATATAACATGTTCCCATACATATAACCTGTATCCATGGATATAACATGTTCCCAAACATATAACCTGTATCCAGATATAACATGTTCCCATACATATAACCTGTATCCATGGATATAACATGTTCCCATACATATAACCTGTATCCATGGATATAACATGTTCCCATACATATAACCTGTATCCAGATATAACATGTTCCCATACATATAACCTGTATCCATGGATATAACATGTTCCCATACATATAACCTGTATCCATGGATATAACATGTTCCCAAACATATAACCTGTATCCAGATATAACATGTTCCCATACATATAACCTGTATCCATGGATATAACATGTTCCCATACATATAACCTGTATCCATGGATATAACATGTTCCCATACATATAACCTGTATCCATGGATATAACATGTTCCCATACATATCACCTGTATCCAGATATAACATGTTCCCATACATATAACCTGTATCCAGATATAACATGTTCCCATACATATAACCTGTATCCATGGATATACCTTGTTCCCATACATATAACCTGTATCCAGATATAACATGTTCCCATACATATAACCTGTTTCAATGGATATAACATGTTCCCATACATATAACCTGTATCCATGGATATAACATGTTCCCATACATATAACCTGTACCTAGATATAACATGTTCCCATACATATAACCTGTATCCAGATATAACATGTTCCCATACATATAACCTGTATCCAGATATAACATGTTCCCATACATATAACCTGTATCCATGGATATACCTTGTTCCCATACATATAACCTGTACCTAGATATAACATGTTCCCATACATATAACCTGTATCCAGATATAACATGTTCCCATACATATAACCTGTACCTAGATATAACATGTTCCCATACATATAACATGTATCCATGGATATAACATGTTCCCATACATATAACCTGTATCCATGGATATAACATGTTCCCATACATATAACCTGTATCCAGATATAACATGTTCCCATACATATAACCTGTATCCATGGATATAACATGTTCCCATACATATAACCTGTATCCATGGATATAACATGTTCCCATACATATAACCTGTATCCAGATATAACATGTTCCCATACATATAACCTGTATCCATGGATATAACATGTTCCCATACATATAACCTGTATCCATGGATATAACATGTTCCCATACATATAACCTGTATCCAGATATAACATGTTCCCATACATATAACCTGTATCCATGGATATAACATGTTCCCATACATATAACCTGTATCCATGGATATAACATGTTCCCATACATATAACCTGTATCCAGATATAACATGTTCCCATACATATAACCTGTATCCAGATATAACATGTTCCCATACATATAACCTGTATCCAGATATAACATGTTCCCACACATATAACCTGTATCCATGGATATACCTTGTTCCCATACATATAACCTGTATCCATGGATATAACATGTTCCCATACATATAACCTGTATCCATGGATATAACATGTTCCCATACATATAACCTGTATCAATGGATATAACATGTTCCCATACATATACCTGTATCCAGATATAACATGTTCCCATACATATAACCTGTATCCATGGATATACCTTGTTCCCATACATATAACCTGTACCTAGATATAACATGTTCCCATACATATAACCTGTATCAATGGATATAACATGTTCCCATACATATAACCTGTATCCAGATATAACATGTTCCCATACATATAACCTGTATCCATATATAACATGTTCCCATACATATAACCTGTATCAATGGATATAACATGTTCCCATACATATAACCTGTATCCATGGATATAACATGTTCCCATACATATAACCTGTATCCATGGATATAACATGTTCCCATACATATAACCTGTATCCATGGATATAACATGTTCCCATACATATAACCTGTATCCATGATATAACATGTTCCCATACATATAACCTGTATCCAGATATAACATGTTCCCATACATATAACCTGTATCCAGATATAACATGTTCCCATACATATAACCTGTATCCAGATATAACATGTTCCCATACATATAACCTGTATCCAGATATAACATGTTCCCACACATATAACCTGTATCCATGGATATACCTTGTTCCCATACATATAACCTGTATCCATGGATATAACATGTTCCCATACATATAACCTGTATCCATGGATATAACATGTTCCCATACATATAACCTGTATCCATGGATATAACATGTTCCCATACATATAACCTGTATCAATGGATATAACATGTTCCCATACATATAACCTGTATCAATGGATATAACATGTTCCCATACATATAACCTGTATCCAGATATAACATGTTCCCATACATATAACCTGTATCCATATATAACATGTTCCCATACATATAACCTGTATCAATGGATATAACATGTTCCCATACATATAACCTGTATCCAGATATAACATGTTCCCATACATATAACCTGTATCCATATATAACATGTTCCCATACATATAACCTGTATCAATGGATATAACATGTTCCCATACATATCACCTGTATCCAGATATAACATGTTCCCATACATATAACCTGTATCCATGGATATAACATGTTCCCATACATATAACCTGTATCAATGGATATAACATGTTCCCATACATATAACCTGTATCCATATATAACATGTTCCCATACATATCACCTGTATCCAGATATAACATGTTCCCATACATATAACCTGTATCTAGATATAACATGTTCCCATACATATAACCTGTATCCAGATATAACATGTTCCCATACATATAACCTGTATCCAGATACAATGTTAGAAGCATCATTATTATTTTCATTTTCGGGTCCCCCAAAAAAGGAAATATATTTATTATTGGTTAAGTGTTGTCCGTATTATTGCAGTTTATCAGTAGTTGGTTCGCACGATAATGTCGTGCACATTGGTCGTGTATAATATATATTGAAAACACGGGTAGATTTCTCCACTCGAGGGCTTCGCATTGTAATATAAAGGTGCTCATTGCCCACCCACCCAACCCTACACTGTAGTAGTCATTTCGACCGAAGTAGATCCCCATACTTACCCATGATAGGCTTCTGTCCGATTGTTGAAATTGTGGTATTCAATGGAATAAGAACAACAAGTTATGCCATTGGTTTTATCATTTTGAATACTAGTATTCAATGACGATATTAGTATGGACTATTTTAAAGTTACAGAATATACCTTTGGGAAAACTTCATGTTGTTCTTATTCTTCAAGATTATTCTTCAAGATTAAGATTTGTGACCATTGTATTCCACAGGTTGAAGATGTACAAAGCTGCTTATGTACAGACTATGTACTTGACTCAGGGACATACTTTGTACTTGGCTCAGGTACTACTCCAATACAGATTACAGACATTTATTTAAATTCTATTTCTCGCTTTAAGTTGGAAGGAGTGAATCAGACAGTGTATATGTCGTGTGCTCAATTGAGTGAAAATGATTACTTAAATTTGTCGATTCAATTTTATTGATACTGATTTCGATGGATAGCGAATTATACTTTGACAGTGAACTGTGTATATAATTAAGATTCCGGATAGATCGTGATTCAACTGTGATTAGCATCGTGATATCTTATAAAGAAGCTGGACCATTCCAATCAAATTGAATCTACTTGATTCTTATTGGCATAATGTTTCATCAGTTTGCCTGTAATATATGATGGCTTTTATCGTTGTGCTAATCGTTGGGAAAGACACGGGGCGGCAAAGAAGGCCTTTTCACACTGGATAGTTGCATGGTTTCTTTCTACCTCCCCCTCCTCCTCCTCCACAAAAAAGAAATAAAGAAAAAGATGAGGAGATTATAGTATATTATATGACTAGAGGAGTGGGTTGGGGCAGCCGGCACTACAGTTTAGTATTTACGTTGCTTTCTCAATCGAGATGTACACTTTAAAGCATCATATGGGGTATTTCTGATCTAAGTTATAAAAATTGCATATATTTATTTTGTATCGATTGAATGCTGTTAAATACAATGACGATATTGGAAGCAATGCGAAGACCCATATCCTAAGTCGGTGTTGTTATCTTTTCTATGCCATAGATACCCAAGGTCCACAACTCTTTATAGGTGATAAATGATTTATTTTCGTTTAAGCACAGCGAATTAGAAAATAAACCCCATTTATTTGCTCCGTCCAATGACTAGTAGGGGTCGGAGCACATCCACCAGAAGCATTATTAACGAGTATATTGAGAACATGGAACATAGTAAAGTTGATAGCAATGCTGGTTAATGTACATATGGCAGAACCGATTTAATATGTTGATAAACTATGATGAGATAAAACAAAGACTATGGATATATATTATCAAAGCTGGTAGTCGACTATTAATAATTCAGGGCGGTTAGAGACATATTGTTTGTTTAAACACTCGTTAAGTTTTGAAAAAAACCCATTTAGACTTTATAAAAGAGGACATATTCAGAATGGCGTTGACAACATTTCGAATTTATGAAGGGTGAACTTAATTGGTTCTAAATTAATCCTCTTTAGGGCCCTCTAAAATGTCCTTATAGCATAAAAGTACATACACAATAGTTGCAACCAAAGTACAGTCTACATCCGTTATATCGAATTCCGTCGGATCGAACAAAATACTTCGACATATTCGAAGTTTGACATAACGAAATTCGATATAAACGGAGCCAGTTATATGTACAATGATATGGTCTGAAATGGGACTTTGAACCGACTTTGAGATAACCGGGATAATTCGACATAACCGACTGCGACATAACGGTTGTAAACTGTACATAGTTTCACCATTCAATATACATGAACATAATACATTAATAAATCAGATACTTTGACCCAACGTACATTTACAAGCATACTGAATTACAATCGTTATCTAGCAGTATTACAGCTGGTTATTAAAAATAACTATAGATCATCATACCATTAATAGAATCTTTTTTCAAACTTTCTTCAAAGTCTGGATCAGCAGAATCAAATAGACGCTTGCATTCTGTATGGTTTTTACAGCGCTTGAGATTTTCTTCAATCAACCACGATTCCCCCTCGTTGATCGAGTCAAAATACAAGACAATCTCTTTATCCACATCAGTACGCTGGTGGTTATGGCTTAATGTGCCTGGTTGAGAAAAAGTAATGTACTTAATTTAACTACACGGTTTGTTTCAAAACAAGAAAAGAACTCGTATAGGCTGTGGATCTCATATGTGACCATTGCAACGGTAGAGAGGATGTGGATCTCATATGTGACCATTGCAACGGTAGAGAGGATGTGGATCTCATATGTGACCAGTGCAACGGTAGAGAGGATGTGGATCTCATATGTGACCATTGCAACGGTAGAGAGGATGTGGATTTCATATGTGACCAGTGCAACGGTAGAGAGGCTGTGGATTTCATATGTGACCAGTGCAACGGTAGAGAGGCTGTGGATTTCATATGTGACCAGTGCAACGGTAGAGAGGCTGTGGATTTCATATGTGACCAGTGCAACGGTAGAGAGGCTCTGTATCTCATATATGACCAGTGCAACGGTAGAGAGGCTGTGTATCTCATATGTGACCACTGCAACGGTAGAGAGGCTGTGTATCTCATATATGACCAGTGCAATGGTAGAGAGGCTGTGTATCTCATATGTGACCATTGTAACGGTAGAGAGGCTGTGTATCTCATATATGACCATTGCAACGGTAGAGTGGCTGTGTATCTCATATATGACCAGTGCAATGGTAGAGTGGCTGTGTATCTCATATATGACCATTGCAACGGTAGAGTGGCTGTGTATCTCATATATGACCAGTGCAATGGTAGAGTGGCTGTGTATCTCATATATGACCATTGCAACGGTAGAGAGGCTGTGTATCTCATATATGACTATTTCAACGGTAGATAGGCTGTGGATCTCATATGTGACTATTGCAACGGTAGAGAGGTTGTGGATCTCATATGTGAGCACTGCAACGGTAGATAGGCTGTGGATATCATATGCGACCATTGCAATGGTAGAGTGGCTGTGGATCTCATATGTGAGCACTGTAATGGTAGAGAGGCTGTGAATCTCATATGTGAGCACTGTAATGGTAGAGAGGCTGTGAATCTCATATGTGAGCACTGTAATGGTAGAGAGGCTGTGGATCTCATATGTGAGCACTGCAACGGTAGAGAGGCTGTGGATCTCATATGTGAGCACTGCAATGGTAGAGAGGCTGTGGATCTCATATGTGAGCACTGCAACGGTAGATAGGCTGTGTATATCATATGTGACCATTGCAATGGTAGAGAGGCTGTGGATCTCATATGTGAGCACTGCAACGGTAGATAGGCTGTGAATCTCATATATGACTATTGCAATGGTAGAGAGGCTGTGGATCTCATATGTGAGCACTGCAACGGTAGATAGGCTGTGGATATCATATGTGACCATTGCAATGGTAGAGAGGCTGTGGATCTCATATGTGAGCACTGCAACGGTAGATAGGCTGTGAATCTCATATATGACTATTGCAATGGTAGAGAGGCTGTGGATCTCATATGTGAGCACTGCAACGGTAGATAGGCTGTGAATCTCATATATGACTATTGCAATGGTAGAGAGGCTGTGGATCTCATATGTGAGCACTGCAACGGTAGATAAGCTGTGGATCTCATATGTGACTATTGCAACGGTAGAGAAGCTGTGGATCTCATATGTGACTATTGCAACGGTAGATAAGCTGTGGATCTCATATGTGACTATTGCAATGGTAGAGAAGCTGTGGATCTCATATGTGACTATTGCAACGGTAGAGAAGCTGTGGATCTCATATGTGACCATTGCAATGGTAGATAGGCTGTGGATCTCATATGTAACTATTGCAACGGTAGATAGGCTGTGGATCTCATATGTGACCATTGCAATGGTAGATAGGCTGTGGATCTCATATGTGACTATTGCAATGGTAGATAGGCTGTGGATCTCATATGTGACCATTGCAATGGTAGATAGGCTGTGGATCTCATATGTGACCATTGCAATGGTAGATAGGCTGTGGATCTCATATGTGACCATTGCAATGGTAGATAGGCTGTGGATCTCATATGTGACTATTGCAGCGGTAGAGAGGTTGTGGATCTCATATGTGACTATTGCAGCGGTAGAGAGGTTGTGGATCTCATATGTGACCAGTGCAATGGTAGATAGGCTGTGGATCTCATATGTGACCATTGCAATGGTAGATAGGCTGTGGATCTCATATGTGACCATTGCAATGGTAGATAGGCTGTGGATCTCATATGTGACCATTGCAATGGTAGATAGGCTGTGGATCTCATATGTGACTATTGCAGCGGTAGAGAGGTTGTGGATCTCATATGTGACCAGTGCAACGGTAGAGAGGTTGTGGATCTCATATGTGACTATTGCAGCGGTAGAGAGGTTGTGGATCTCATATGTGACCAGTGCAACGGTAGAGAGGTTGTGGATCTCATATGTGACTATTGCAGCGGTAGAGAGGTTGTGGATCTCATATGTGACTATTGCAGCGGTAGAGAGGTTGTGGATCTCATATGTGACTATTGCAACGGTAGATAGGCTGTGGATATCATATATGAGCACTGCAACGGTAGATAGGCTGTGGATATCATATATGAGCACTGCAACGGTAGAGAGGCTGTGGATATCATATATGAGCACTGCAACGACAGAGAGGCTGTGGATATCATATATGAGCACTGCAACGATAGAGAGACTGTGTGTCTCATATGTGAGCACTGCAATGGTAGAGAGGCTGTGTGTCTCATATGTGAGCACTGCAATGGTAGAGAGGCTGTGTGTCTCATATGTGAGCACTGCAACGGTACTGTACAGTGCATGTTTAATATTTCCATAGCACAATAGTATTTCAAGTATAAGATGCATGTAGCTTTAATACGTAGCCATCAGTCTATAAATGTATGAACAATCAAACCAAAAACAGTAGACGTTGCTCCGCTGGAGCTATATTCGCTTGTGGTGGGCCATGATGTGTTGGAAACAGTTTGAGTTGAGTTGGCTCATAACGGGTGCATGTTTTCACCCAACATTTCAAGAGTTTGCATTAAGAAGTGTTCACCTTGTTTACAGACTATTACAAGACCAAGCAGTCCAGAGTTCACTTCTCTATCAGGGTCCACATGCGAGTGATAGGCAAACGGTATACAGTTAGGATCATCGTCACGTGGAGAAAAGTCGGAGGTCAGTTTCCACGAAAGCGTTATGTTACTTCCGGGGTGAATGACGTCATCAATGTGGTCGTTGGTATTGTCTGTATATAATGCTCCTGAAAATGCAGTTGTTGCATACTTTATTATATCTAGGCGATGACAACTTATCAGCTGAATGACAACGGATAGAAGAAGAAATCTAACAATGGGCATACTATGACGTGGTTAGAAAGTCAAGCTGCTATTACACCAATGCAACCTGAGTTCGATCCTCAGACCGGGAAGTATGTTTGATGGTAGGGTTGTCGCCAGATCGGAGAGGTGGGTTTTCTCCGTGTACTCCGGTTTCCTCCCAAACGACTGACCACATTTACGCTTTCACCCGCGCCAACGAGAGTGATTAATATAAGTTGTTAAAACTTGCTTCGCAATCGTTGTAAAATAAATAAGTTTAGATTAATGTAAGTACAGGCGAATTTTACGTTTGAACTAAAATTCGTTT
>JABXNX010001508.1:0-12520 GCA_014843695.1 Archivesica marissinica | reverse complement strand
GTCGGTTTAATATGTAGTCATTGATCTGTCGGTTTAATATGTAGTCATTGATCTGTCGGTTTAATATGTAGTCATTGATCTGTCGGTTTAATATGTAGTCATTGATCTGTCGGTTTAATATGTAGTCATTGATCTGTCGGTTTAATATGTAGTCATTGATCTGTCGGTTTAATATGTAGTCATTGATCTGTCCTTTTAGAGCAAGTGAACGATAATCTTTGTATCAATTGTGCATTACAAAAAATAGTAGATATAGGTTAACTATTGAATAATCGATTATTATATATGTATAAACATGTCCATGCTCGTACAAGAAGTAACATGACTTGGAGAACATTGCACAGCATCAATATTAATACTATTGTATTACAAGCACAGACACTCGGCGTGGAGCTAGGGCACAAGCACAGCACTCGGTGTGGAACTAGGACACAAGCACGCACAGGCACTAGGCGTGGAGCTAGGACACAAGTACATGCACTAGGCGTGGAGCTAGGACACAAGTACAGGCACTCGGCGTGGAGCTAGGACACAAGCACAGCACTCGGCATGGAGCTAGGACACAAGTACATGCACTAGGCGTGGAGCTAGGACACAAGCATAGACACTCGGCGTGGAGCTAGGACACAAGCACAGGCACTCGGCGTGGAGCTAGGACACAAGCACAGACACTCGGCGTGGAGCTAGGACACAAGCACATGCACTCGGCGTGGAGCTAGGACACAAGCACAGGCACTCGGCGTGGAGCTAGGACACAAGCACAGACACTCGGCGTGGAGCTAGGACACAAGCACAGGCACTCGGCGTGGAGCTAGGACACAAGCACGGCACTCGGCGTGGAGCTAGGACACAAGCACAGACACTCGGCGTGGAGCTAGGACACAAGCACAGACACTCGGCGTGGAGCTAGGACACAAGCACAGACACTCGGCGTGGAGCTAGGACACAAGCACAGACACTCGGCGTGGAGCTAGGACACAAGCACAGGCACTCGGCTGGAGCTAGGACACAAGCACAGGCACTCGGCGTGGAGCTAGGACACAAGCACAGACACTCGGCGTGGAGCTAGGACACAAGCACATGCACTCGGCGTGGAGCTAGGACACAAGCACAGACACTCGGTGTGGAGCTAGGACACAAGCACAACACTCGGCGTGGAGCTAGGACACAAAACACTCGGCGTGGAGCTAGGACACAAGCACAGACACTCGGCGTGGAGCTAGGACACAAGCACAGACACTCGGCGTGGAGCTAGGACACAAGCACAGGCACTCGGTGTGGAGCTAGGACACAAGCACAGACACTCGGCGTGGAGCTAGGACACAAGCACAGACACTCGGCGTGGAGCTAGGACACAAGCACAGACACTCGGCGTGGAGCTAGGACACAAGCACAGACACTCGGCGTGGAGCTAGGACACAAGCATAGACACTCGGCGTGGAGCTAGGACACAAGCACAGGCACTCGGCATGGAGCTAGGACACAAGCACAGACACTTGTTGTGGAGCTGGGACACAAGCACAGACACTCGGCGTGGAGCTAGGACACAAGCACAGGCACTCGGCGTGGAGCTAGGACACAAGCACAGGCACTCGGCGTGGAGCTAGGACACAAGCACAGACACTCGGCGTGGAGCTAGGACACAAGCACAAGCACTCGGCATGGAGCTAGGGCACAAGCACAGACACTCGGCGTGGAGCTAGGACACAAGAACATTTACTCGACATGGAGCTAGGACACAAGCACAGGCACTCGGCGTGCAGCTAGGACACACGCATAGACACTCGGCGTGGAGCTAGGACACAAGCACAGGCACTCGGCGTGGAGCTAGGACATAAGCACAGACACTTGTTGTGGAGCTGGGACACAAGTACAGACACTCGGCGTGGAGCTAGGACACAAGCACATTCACTCGACATGGAGCTAGGACACAAGCACAGGCACTCGGCGTGCAGCTAGGACACAAGCATAGACACTCGGCGTGGAGCTAGGATACAAGCACAGGCACTCGGCGTGGAGCTAGGACACAAGCACAGACACTTGTTGTGGAGCTGGGACACAAGCACAGACACTCGGCGTGGAGCTAGGACACAAGCACAGGCACTCGGCGTGGAGCTAGGACACAAGCACAGGCACTCGGCGTGGAGCTAGGACACAAGTACAGACACTCGGCGTGGAGCTAGGACACAAGCATAGACACTCGGCGTGGAGCTAGGACACAAGCATAGACACTCGGCGTGGAGCTAGGAAATAAGCACAGGCACTCGGCGTGGAGCTAGGACATAAGCACAGGCACTCGGCGTGGAGCTAGGACACAAGCACAGGCACTCGGCGTGGAGCTAGGACATAAGCACGTGCACTCGGTGTGGAGCTAGGACACAAGCACAGACACTCGGTGTGGAGCTAGGGCACAAGCACAGGCACTCGGCGTGGAACTAGGACACAAGCACAGGCACTCGGCGTGGAGCTAGGACACAAGCATAGACACTCGGCGTGGAGCTAGGACACAAGCACAGGCACTCGGCGTGGAGCTAGGACACAAGAACAGACACTCGGCGTGGAGCTCGGACACAGGCACATGCACTCGGTGTGGAGCTAGGACACAAGCACAGACACTCGGTGTGGAGCTAGGACACAAGCATAGACACTCGGCATGGAGCTAGGACACCAGCACAGGCACTCGACATGGAGCTAGGACACAAGCACATACACTCGGCGTGGAGCTAGGACATAAGCTCGTGCACTCGGCGTGGAACTAGGACACAAGCACATGCACTCGGCGTGGAGCTAGGACACAAGCATAGACACTCGGCATGGAGCTAGGACACAAGCACAGACACTCGGCATGGAGCTAGGACACAAGCACATACACTCGGCGTGGAGCTAGGACACAAGCATAGACACTCGGCGTGGAGCTAGGACACAAGCATAGACACTCGGCGTGGAGCTAGGAAATAAGCACAGGCACTCGGCATGGAGCTAGGAAATAAGCACAGGCACTCGGCATGGAGCTAGGAAATAAGCACAGGCACTCGGCGTGGAGCTAAGACACAAGCACAGACACTCGGCGTGGAGCTAGGACACAAGTACATGCACTCGGCGTGGAGCTAGGACACAAGCATAGACACTCGGCGTGGAGCTAGGACACAAGCACAGGCACTCGGCATGGAGCTAGGACACAAGCACAGACACTCGGCATGGAGCTAGGACACAAGCACAGACACTCGGCATGGAGCTAGGACACACGCACATACACTCGGCGTGGAGCTAGGACACAAGCATAGACACTCGGCGTGGAGCTAGGACACAAGCATAGACACTCGGCGTGGAGCTAGGAAATAAGCACAGGCATTCGGCATGGAGCTAGGAAATAGGCACAGGCACTCGGCATGGAGCTAGGAAATAAGCACAGGCACTCGGCGTTGAGCTAGGACACAAGCACAGACACTCGGCGTGGAGCTAGGACACAAGCACATGCACTCGGTGTGGAGCTAGTACACAAGCACAGACACTCGGTGTGGAGCTAGGACACAAGCACAGACACTCGGTGTGGAGCTAGGACACAAGCATAGACACTCGGCGTGGAGCTAGTACACAAGCACATTCACTCGGCATGGAGCTAGGACACAAGCACAGACACTCGTTGTGGAGCTAGGGCACAAGCACAGGTACTCGGTGTGGAGCTAGGACACAAGCACAGACACTCGGCGTGGAGCTAGGACATAAGCACAGACACTCGGCGTGGAACTAGGACACAAGCACAGACACTCGGCGTGGAGCTAGGACACAAGCACAGACACTCGGCGTGGAGCTAGGACACAAGCACAGACACTCGGCGTGGAGCTAGGACACAAGCATAGACACTCGGCGTGGAGCTAGGACACAAGCACAGGCACTCGGCGTGGAGCTAGGACACAAGCACAGACACTTGTTGTGGAGCTGGGACGCAAGCACAGACACTCGGTGTGGAGCTAGGACACAAGGACAGGCACTCGGCGTGGAGCTAGGACACAAGCACAGGCACTCGGCGTGGAGCTAGGACACAAGCACAGACACTCGGCGTGGAGCTAGGACACAAGCACAGGCACTCGGCATGGAGCTAGGGCACAAGCACAGACACTCGGCGTGGAGCTAGGACACAAGCACATTCACTCGACATGGAGCTAGGACACAAGCACAGGCACTCGGCGTGCAGCTAGGACACAAGCATAGACACTCGGCGTGGAGCTAGGACACAAGCACAGGCACTCGGCGTGGAGCTAGGACACAAGCACAGACACTTGTTGTGGAGCTGGGACACAAGCACAGACATTCGGCGTGGAGCTAGGACACAAGCACATTCACTCGACATGGAGCTAGGACACACGCACAGGCACTCGGCGTGCAGCTAGGACACAATCATAGACACTCGGCGTGGAGCTAGGACACAAGCACAGGCACTCGGCGTGGAGCTAGGACACAAGCACAGACACTTGTTGTGGAGCTGGAACACAAGCACAGACACTCGGCGTGGAGCTAGGACACACGCACAGGCACTCGGCGTGGAGCTAGGACACAAGCACAGGCACTCGACGTGGAGCTAGGACACAAGTACAGACACTCGGCGTGGAGCTAGGACACAAGCATAGACACTCGGCGTGGAGCTAGGACACAAGCATAGACACTCGGCGTGGAGCTAGGACACAAATACAGGCACTCGGCGTGGAGCTAGGACACAAGCACAGGCACTCAGCGTGGAGCTAGGACACAAGCACAGGCACTCGGCGTGGAGCTAGGACAAAAGCACATGCACTCGGCGTGGAGCTAGGACACAAGCACAGGCACTCGGCGTGGAGCTAGGACACAAGCACAGGCACTCGGCGTGGAGCTAGGACACAAGCACAGGCACTCGGCGTGGAGCTAGGACACAAGCACAGGCACTCGGCGTGGAGCTAGGACACAAGCACAGGCACTCGGCGTGGAACTAGGACACAAGTACAGACACTCGGCGTGGAGCTAGGACACAAGCAGACACTCGGCGTGGAGCTCGGACACAGGCACATGCACTCGGTGTGGAGCTAGGACACAAGCACAGACACTCGGCGTGGAGCTGGGACACAAGCACAGACACTCGGCGTGGAGCTAGGACACAAGCACATGCACTCGGTGTGGAGCTAGGACACAAGCACAGACACTCGGCGTGGAGCTAGGACACAAGCATAGACACTCGGCGTGGAGCTAGCACACAAACACAGGCACTCGGCGTGGAGCTAGGACACAAGCACAGGCATTCGGCGTGGAGCTAGGACACAAGCACAGGCACTCGGCGTGGAGCTAGCACACAAGCACAGGCACTCGGCGTGGAGCTAAGACACAAGCACAGGCACTCGGCGTGGAGCTAGGGCACAAGCCCATTCACTCGGCGTGGAGCTAGGACACAAGCACAGGCACTCATTGTGGAGTTAGGACACAAGCACATGTACTCGGCATGGAGCTAGGACACAAGCACAGGCACTCATTGTGGAGCTAGGACACAAGCACAGACACTTGTTGTGGAGCTAGGACACAAGCACAGACACTCGGTGTGGAACTTGGAAACAAGCACAGACACTCGGCGTGGAGCTAGGACACAAGCACAGCACTCAGCGTGGAGCTAGGACACAAGCACAGGCACTCAGCGTGGAGCTAGGACACAAGCACAGGCACTCGGTGTGGAGCTAGGACACAAGCACAGGCACTCGGCGTGGAGCTAGGACACAAGCACAGACACTCGGCGTGGAGCTAGGACACAAGCAAGACACTCGGCGTGGAGCTAGGAAAAGCACAGGCACTCGGCGTGGAGCTAGGACAAAGCACAGGCACTCGGCGTGGAGCTAGGACACAAGCACAGGCACTCGGCGTGGAGCTAGGACAAAGCACCACTCGGGTGGAGCTAGGACACAAGCACAGACACTCGGCGTGGAGCTAGGACACAAGCACAGCACTCGGCGTGGAGCTAGGACACAAGCACAGCACTCGGCGTGGAGCTAGGACACAAGCACAGCACTCGGCGTGGAGCTAGGACACAAGCACAGCACTCGGCGTGGAGCTAGGACACAAGCACAGGCACTCGGCGTGGAGCTAGGACACAAGCACAGGCACTCGGCGTGGAGCTAGGACACAAGCACAGGCACTCGGCGTGGAGCTAGGACAAGCACAGCACTCGGCGTGGAGCTAGGACACAAGCACAGGCACTCGGCGTGGAGCTAGGACACAAGCACAGGCACTCGGCGTGGAGCTAGGACACAAGCACAGGCACTCGGCGTGGAGCTAGGACACAAGCACAGACACTCGGCGTGGAGCTAGGACACAAGCACAGCACTCGGCGTGGAGCTAGGACACAAGCACAGCACTCGGCGTGGAGCTGGACACAGCACAGCACTCGGTGTGGAGCTAGGACACAAGCACAGACACTCGGCGTGGAGCTAGGACACAAGCACAGACACTCGGCGTGGAGCTAGGACACAAGCACAGCACTCGGCGTGGAGCTAGGACACAAGCACAGACACTCGGCGTGGAGCTAGGACACAAGCATAGACACTCGGCGTGGAGCTAGGACACAAGCACAGGCACTCGGCGTGGAGCTAGGACACAAGCACAGGCACTCGGCGTGGAGCTAGGACACAAGCACAGGCACTCGGCGTGGAGCTAGGACACAAGCACAGGCACTCGGCGTGGAGCTAGGACACAAGCACAGGCACTCGGCGTGGAGCTAGGACACAAGCACATGTACTCGGCATGGAGCTAGGACACAAGCACAGGCACTCATTGTGGAGCTAGGACACAAGCACAGACACTTGTTGTGGAGCTAGGACACAAGCACAGACACTCGGTGTGGAACTTGGAAACAAGCACAGACACTCGGCGTGGAGCTAGGACACAAGCACAGCACTCAGCGTGGAGCTAGGACACAAGCACAGGCACTCAGCGTGGAGCTAGGACACAAGCACAGGCACTCGGTGTGGAGCTAGGACACAAGCACAGGCACTCGGCGTGGAGCTAGGACACAAGCACAGGCACTCGGCGTGGAGCTAGGACACAAACACAGGCACTCGGCGTGGAGCTAGGACACAAGCACAGCACTCGGCGTGGAGCTAGGACACAAGAACAGCACTCGGCGTGGAGCTAGGACACAAGCACAGCACTCGGCGTGGAGTTAGGACACAAGAACAGCACTTGGCGTGGAGCTAGAACACAAGCACAGGCACTCGGCGTGGAGCTAGGACACAAGCACAGCACTCGGCGTGGAGCTAGGACACAAGAACAGCACTCGGCGTGGAACTAGGACACAAGCACAGCACTCGGCGTGGAGCTAGGACACAAGCACAGGCACTCGGCGTGGAGCTAGGACACAAGCACAGGCACTCGGTGTGGAGCTAGGACACAAGAACATTTACTCGACATGGAGCTAGGACACAAGCACAGGCACTCGGCGTGCAGCTAGGACACACGCATAGACACTCGGCGTGGAGCTAGGACACAAGCACAGGCACTCGGCGTGGAGCTAGGACATAAGCACAGACACTTGTTGTGGAGCTGGGACACAAGTACAGACACTCGGCGTGGAGCTAGGACACAAGCACATTCACTCGACATGGAGCTAGGACACAAGCACAGGCACTCGGCGTGCAGCTAGGACACAAGCATAGACACTCGGCGTGGAGCTAGGATACAAGCACAGGCACTCGGCGTGGAGCTAGGACACAAGCACAGACACTTGTTGTGGAGCTGGGACACAAGCACAGACACTCGGCGTGGAGCTAGGACACAAGCACAGGCACTCGGCGTGGAGCTAGGACACAAGCACAGGCACTCGGCGTGGAGCTAGGACACAAGTACAGACACTCGGCGTGGAGCTAGGACACAAGCATAGACACTCGGCGTGGAGCTAGGACACAAGCATAGACACTCGGCGTGGAGCTAGGAAATAAGCACAGGCACTCGGCGTGGAGCTAGGACATAAGCACAGGCACTCGGCGTGGAGCTAGGACACAAGCACAGGCACTCGGCGTGGAGCTAGGACATAAGCACGTGCACTCGGTGTGGAGCTAGGACACAAGCACAGACACTCGGTGTGGAGCTAGGGCACAAGCACAGGCACTCGGCGTGGAACTAGGACACAAGCACAGGCACTCGGCGTGGAGCTAGGACACAAGCATAGACACTCGGCGTGGAGCTAGGACACAAGCACAGGCACTCGGCGTGGAGCTAGGACACAAGAACAGACACTCGGCGTGGAGCTCGGACACAGGCACATGCACTCGGTGTGGAGCTAGGACACAAGCACAGACACTCGGTGTGGAGCTAGGACACAAGCATAGACACTCGGCATGGAGCTAGGACACCAGCACAGGCACTCGACATGGAGCTAGGACACAAGCACATACACTCGGCGTGGAGCTAGGACATAAGCTCGTGCACTCGGCGTGGAACTAGGACACAAGCACATGCACTCGGCGTGGAGCTAGGACACAAGCATAGACACTCGGCATGGAGCTAGGACACAAGCACAGACACTCGGCATGGAGCTAGGACACAAGCACATACACTCGGCGTGGAGCTAGGACACAAGCATAGACACTCGGCGTGGAGCTAGGACACAAGCATAGACACTCGGCGTGGAGCTAGGAAATAAGCACAGGCACTCGGCATGGAGCTAGGAAATAAGCACAGGCACTCGGCATGGAGCTAGGAAATAAGCACAGGCACTCGGCGTGGAGCTAAGACACAAGCACAGACACTCGGCGTGGAGCTAGGACACAAGTACATGCACTCGGCGTGGAGCTAGGACACAAGCATAGACACTCGGCGTGGAGCTAGGACACAAGCACAGGCATTCGGCATGGAGCTAGGACACAAGCACAGACACTCGGCATGGAGCTAGGACACAAGCACATACACTCGGCGTGGAGCTAGGACACACGCACATACACTCGGCGTGGAGCTAGGACACAAGCATAGACACTCGGCGTGGAGCTAGGACACAAGCATAGACACTCGGCGTGGAGCTAGGAAATAAGCACAGGCATTCGGCATGGAGCTAGGAAATAGGCACAGGCACTCGGCATGGAGCTAGGAAATAAGCACAGGCACTCGGCGTTGAGCTAGGACACAAGCACAGACACTCGGCGTGGAGCTAGGACACAAGCACATGCACTCGGTGTGGAGCTAGGACACAAGCACAGACACTCGGTGTGGAGCTAGGACACAAGCACAGACACTCGGTGTGGAGCTAGGACACAAGCATAGACACTCGGCGTGGAGCTAGTACACAAGCACATTCACTCGGCATGGAGCTAGGACACAAGCACAGACACTCGTTGTGGAGCTAGGGCACAAGCACAGGTACTCGGTGTGGAGCTAGGACACAAGCACAGACACTCGGCGTGGAGCTAGGACATAAGCACAGACACTCGGCGTGGAACTAGGACACAAGCACAGACACTCGGCGTGGAGCTAGGACACAAGCACAGACACTCGGCGTGGAGCTAGGACACAAGCACAGACACTCGGCGTGGAGCTAGGACACAAGCATAGACACTCGGCGTGGAGCTAGGACACAAGCACAGGCACTCGGCGTGGAGCTAGGACACAAGCACAGACACTTGTTGTGGAGCTGGGACGCAAGCACAGACACTCGGTGTGGAGCTAGGACACAAGGACAGGCACTCGGCGTGGAGCTAGGACACAAGCACAGGCACTCGGCGTGGAGCTAGGACACAAGCACAGACACTCGGCGTGGAGCTAGGACACAAGCACAGGCACTCGGCATGGAGCTAGGGCACAAGCACAGACACTCGGCGTGGAGCTAGGACACAAGCACATTCACTCGACATGGAGCTAGGACACAAGCACAGGCACTCGGCGTGCAGCTAGGACACAAGCATAGACACTCGGCGTGGAGCTAGGACACAAGCACAGGCACTCGGCGTGGAGCTAGGACACAAGCACAGACACTTGTTGTGGAGCTGGGACACAAGCACAGACATTCGGCGTGGAGCTAGGACACAAGCACATTCACTCGACATGGAGCTAGGACACACGCACAGGCACTCGGCGTGCAGCTAGGACACAATCATAGACACTCGGCGTGGAGCTAGGACACAAGCACAGGCACTCGGCGTGGAGCTAGGACACAAGCACAGACACTTGTTGTGGAGCTGGAACACAAGCACAGACACTCGGCGTGGAGCTAGGACACACGCACAGGCACTCGGCGTGGAGCTAGGACACAAGCACAGGCACTCGACGTGGAGCTAGGACACAAGTACAGACACTCGGCGTGGAGCTAGGACACAAGCATAGACACTCGGCGTGGAGCTAGGACACAAGCATAGACACTCGGCGTGGAGCTAGGACACAAATACAGGCACTCGGCGTGGAGCTAGGACACAAGCACAGGCACTCGGCGTGGAGCTAGGACACAAGCACAGGCACTCGGCGTGGAGCTAGGACAAAAGCACATGCACTCGGCGTGGAGCTAGGACACAAGCACAGGCACTCGGCGTGGAGCTAGGACACAAGCACAGGCACTCGGCGTGGAGCTAGGACACAAGCACAGGCACTCGGCGTGGAGCTAGGACACAAGCACAGGCACTCGGCGTGGAACTAGGACACAAGTACAGACACTCGGCGTGGAGCTAGGACACAAGCAGACACTCGGCGTGGAGCTCGGACACAGGCACATGCACTCGGTGTGGAGCTAGGACACAAGCACAGACACTCGGCGTGGAGCTGGGACACAAGCACAGACACTCGGCGTGGAGCTAGGACACAAGCACATGCACTCGGTGTGGAGCTAGGACACAAGCACAGACACTCGGCGTGGAGCTAGGACACAAGCATAGACACTCGGCGTGGAGCTAGCACACAAACACAGGCACTCGGCGTGGAGCTAGGACACAAGCACAGGCATTCGGCGTGGAGCTAGGACACAAGCACAGGCACTCGGCGTGGAGCTAGCACACAAGCACAGGCACTCGGCGTGGAGCTAAGACACAAGCACAGGCACTCGGCGTGGAGCTAGGGCACAATCCCATTCACTCGGCGTGGAGCTAGGACACAAGCACAGGCACTCATTGTGGAGTTAGGACACAAGCACAGCACTCAGCGTGGAGCTAGGACACAAGCACAGGCACTCAGCGTGGAGCTAGGACACAGGCACATGCACTCGGTGTGGAGCTAGGACACAAGCACAGACACTCGGCGTGGAGCTGGGACACAAGCACAGACACTCGGCGTGGAGCTAGGACACAAGCACATGCACTCGGTGTGGAGCTAGGACACAAGCACAGACACTCGGCGTGGAGCTAGGACACAAGCATAGACACTCGGCGTGGAGCTAGCACACAAACACAGGCACTCGGCGTGGAGCTAGGACACAAGCACAGGCATTCGGCGTGGAGCTAGGACACAAGCACAGGCACTCGGCGTGGAGCTAGCACACAAGCACAGGCACTCGGCGTGGAGCTAAGACACAAGCACAGGCACTCGGCGTGGAGCTAGGGCACAAGCCCATTCACTCGGCGTGGAGCTAGGACACAAGCACAGGCACTCATTGTGGAGTTAGGACACAAGCACATGTACTCGGCATGGAGCTAGGACACAAGCACAGGCACTCATTGTGGAGCTAGGACACAAGCACAGATACTTGTTGTGGAGCTAGGACACAAGCACAGACACTCGGTGTGGAACTTGGAAACAAGCACAGACACTCGGCGTGGAGCTAGGACACAAGCACAGCACTCAGCGTGGAGCTAGGACACAAGCACAGGCACTCAGCGTGGAGCTAGGACACAAGCACAGGCACTCGGTGTGGAGCTAGGACACAAGCACAGGCACTCGGCGTGGAGCTAGGACACAAGCACAGGCACTCGGCGTGGAGCTAGGACACAAGCACAGGCACTCGGCGTGGAGCTAGGACACAAGCACAGCACTCGGCGTGGAGCTAGGACACAAGAACAGCACTCGGCGTGGAGCTAGGACACAAGCACAGCACTCGGCGTGGAGCTAGGACACAAGAACAGCACTTCGGGTGGAGCTAGGACACAAGCACAGGCACTCGGCGTGGAGCTAGGACACAAGCACAGCACTCGGCGTGGAGCTAGGACACAAGAACAGCACTCGGCGTGGAACTAGGACACAAGCACAGCACTCGGCGTGGAGCTAGGACACAAGCACAGGCACTCGGCGTGGAGTTAGGACACAAGCACAGGCACTCGGTGTGGAGCTAGGACACAAGAACATTTACTCGACATGGAGCTAGGACACAAGCACAGGCACTCGGCGTGCAGCTAGGACACACGCATAGACACTCGGCGTGGAGCTAGGACACAAGCACAGGCACTCGGCGTGGAGCTAGGACATAAGCACAGACACTTGTTGTGGAGCTGGGACACAAGTACAGACACTCGGCGTGGAGCTAGGACACAAGCACATTCACTCGACATGGAGCTAGGACACAAGCACAGGCACTCGGCGTGCAGCTAGGACACAAGCATAG
>JABXNX010001507.1:0-53851 GCA_014843695.1 Archivesica marissinica | reverse complement strand
AACATCCACAACATCCACAACAACATCCACAACAACATCCACAACAACATCCTCCACAACATCCACAACATCCTCCACAACATCCTCCACAACATCCACAACATCCACAACAACATCCACAACAACATCCACAACAACATCCTCCACAACATCCACAACAACATCTCCACAACATCCACAACATCCTCCACAACAACATCCACAACAACATCCACAACAACATCCTCCACAACATCCTCCACAACATCCACAACAACATCCTCCACAACATCCACAACAACATCCTCCACAACATCCACAACAACATCCACAACAACATCCTCCACAACATCCACAACAACATCCTCCACAACATCCACAACATCCTCCACAACAACATCCACCACAACATCCTCCACAACATCCACCACAACATCCTCCACAACATCCACAACAACATCCTCCACAACATCCTCCACAACATCCTCCACAACAACATCCACCACAACATCCTCCACAACATCCTCCACAACATCCACAACAACATCCTCCACAACATCCACAACAACATCCACAACAACATCCACAACATCCACAAACATCCAACAACATCCACAACATCCTCCACAACATCCTCCACAACATCCACAACAACATCCTCCACAACATCCACAACACATCCACAACAACATCCACAACATCCACAACATCCTCCACAACATCCTCCACAACATCCTCCACAACAACATCCACAACAACATCCACCACAACATCCACCACAACATCCTCCACAACATCCTCCACAACATCCACAACAACATCCACCACAACATCCACAACAACATCCTCCACAACATCCACAACAACATCCCCACAACATCCACACAACATCCACAACAACATCCACAACAACATCCACAACACATCCTCCACAACATCCACAACAACATCCACAACATCCTCCACAACATCCCACACTCCACAACATCCTCCACAACATCCACAACAACATCCACAACAACATCCTCCACAACATCCTCCACAACATCCACAACAACATCCACAACAACATCCTCCACAACATCCACCACAACATCCACAACAACATCCACAACAACATCCACAACATCATCCTCCACAACATCCTCCACAACATCCTCCACAACAACATCCACAACAACATCCTCCACAACAACATCCACAACAACATCCACAACAACATCCTCCACAACATCCTCCACAACATCCTCCACAACAACATCCACAACAACATCCACAACAACATCCACAACAACATCCTCCACAACATCCTCCACAACATCCTCCACAACATCCTCCACACAACATCCACAACAACATCCACCACAACATCCTCCACAACATCCTCCACAACATCCTCCACAACATCCACCACAACAACATCCACAACAACATCCTCCACAACATCCTCCACAACATCCACAACATCCACAACAACATCCACAACAACATCCACCACAACATCCCCACAACATCCTCCACAACATCCTCCACAACATCCACCACAACAACATCCACAACAACATCCACAACAACATCCTCCACAACATCCTCCACAACATCCACAACATCCACACACACATCCACAACAACATCCACCACAACATCCTCCCAACATCCTCCACAACATCCTCCACACATCCACAACATCCACAACAACATCCCCACACATCCACAACAACATCCTCCACAACACAACATCCTCCACAACATCCTCCACAACATCCTCCACAACATCCTCCACAACATCCACAACCATCCACCCAACATCCTCCACAACATCCTCCACAACATCCTCCACAACATCCTCCACAACATCCTCCACAACATCCACAACAACATCCACCACAACATCCTCCACAACATCCTCCACAACATCCTCCACAACATCACCACAACAACATCCACAACATCCTCCACAACATCCTCCACAACATCCACAACATCCCACAACATCCACAACAACATCCACCACAACATCCTCCACAACATCCTCCACAACATCCTCCACAACATCCACCACAACATCACAACAACATCCTCCACAACATCCCAACAACATCCTCCACAACATCCAACAACATCACAACAACATCCACAACAACATCCACCACAACATCCTCCACAACATCCTCCACAACATCCACAACAACATCCACAACAACATCCTCCACAACATCCACAACATCCTCCACAACAACATCCACCACAACATCCTCCACAACATCCACAACAACATCCTCCACAACATCCACAACAACATCCTCCACAACATCCTCCACAACATCCTCCACAACAACATCCACCACAACATCCACAACAACATCCTCCACAACATCCACAACAACATCCACAACAACATCCACAACAACATCCACCAACACCAACATCCCCACAACACCCCACAACATCCCACAACATCCTCCACAACATCCTCCACAACATCCACAACATCCTCCACAACATCCTCCACAACATCCACAACATCCTCCACAACACCTCCACAACAACCCCCAACAACACCACAACACCTCCACAACACCTCCACAACACATCCCCACAACATCCACAACAACATCCTCCACAACATCCTCCACAACAACATCCACAACAACATCCACAACAACATCCTCCACAACATCCTCCACAACATCCTCCACAACAACATCCACAACAATCCCACACAACATCCACCACAACATCCAACAACATCCACAACCATCCACAACAACATCCCACAACACTCCACAACAACATCCTCCACAACATCCTCCACAACACCTCCACAACACCTCCACAACATCCACACAACATCCCCAACAACATCCACCACAACATCCTCCACACACAACAACATCCTCCACAACATCCTCCACAACATCCACAACATCCTCCACAACAATCCTCCACAACAACATCCACAACATCCTCCACAACTCCACAACTCCACCAACACCTCTCAACAACATCCTCCACAACACATCCACAACAACATCCTCCACAACATCCTCCACAACATCCTCACAACATCCACAACATCCTCCACAACACATCCACAACAACTCCACCACAACATCCCACAACATCCTCCACAACATCCCACAACCACAACATCCACAACACATCCTCCACAACATCATCCACAACAACATCCTCCACAACAACATCCACAACAACATCCACAACAACATCCTCCACAACATCCTCCACAACATCCTCCACAACATCCTCCACAACAACATCCACAACAACATCCACCACAACATCCACAACAACATCCTCCACAACATCCTCCACAACATCCTCCACAACATCCTCCACAACAACATCCACAACAACATCCACCACAACATCCTCCACAACATCCTCCACAACATCCTCCACAACATCCACCACAACAACATCCACAACAACATCCTCCACAACATCCTCCACAACATCCACAACATCCACAACAACATCCACAACAACATCCACCACAACATCCTCCACAACATCCTCCACAACATCCTCCACAACATCCACCACAACATCATCCACAACAACATCCACCACAACATCCTCCACAACATCAACCCACAACACCATCCACAACAACATCTCACAACATCATCCACAACATCATTCACAACATACAACAACTCCTCCACAACATCCCACACACATCATCCACAACAACACCTTCCACAACAACATCTTCCCAACATCATCCACAAACAACCACAACAACATCACAACATCATCCACAACAACATCCCCAACAACATCATCCACAACATCTTCCACAACCAACAATCCACCACAACATCATCCACAAACATCCACAACATCATCTCCACTCCACAACATCATCCACAACAACCATCCTCCACAACATCATTTCCACAACATCATCCACAAATCATCACATCATACAACACCATCATCCACAACACATCTTCCACAACATCATCCACATCATCATCAACAACACCATCATCACAACATCTTCCACAACATCATCCACAACATCATCCACAACACCATCCACAACAACATCTTCCACAACATCATCCACAACATCATCCACAACACCATCTTCCACAACATCATCCACAACATCATCCACAACAACATCCTCCACTACATCATCCACAACACCATCCACAACAACATCATCCACAACATCTTCCACAACATCATCCACAACATCATCCACAACACCATCCACAACAACATCTTCCACAACATCATCCACATCATCATCAACAACACCATCATCAACAACATCTTCCACAACATCATCCACATCATCATCAACAACACCATCATCAACAACATCTTCCACAACATCATCCACAACATCATCCACAACATCATCAACAACATCATCAACAACATCATCAACAACATCATCAACAACATCATCAACAACAACATCAACAACATCATCAACAACATCATCAACAACATCATCAACAACATCATCCACAACATCATCAACACCATCATCCACAACAACATCCACAACATCATCCACAACATCATCAACAACATCATCAACAACATCATCAACAACATCATCAACAACATCATCAACAACATCATCAACAACAACATCAACAACATCATCAACAACATCATCAACACCATCTTCCACAACATCATCCACAACATCATCCACAACATCATCCACAACAACATCAACAACATCATCAACAACATCTTCCACAACATCATCCACAACATCATCCACAACATCTTCCACAACATCATCAACAACATCATCAACAACATCATCAACAACATCATCCACAACATCATCAACACCATCATCCACAACAACATCCACAACATCATCCACAACATCCTCCACAACATCCTCCACAACATCATCCACAACATCCTCCACAACATCATCCACATCATCATCCACAACATCATCCACAACATCATCAACAACATCTTCCACAACATCACCCACAACATCATCAACAACATCTTCCACAACATCATCAACAACATCATCAACAACACCATCCACAACAACACCATCAACAACATCTTCCACAACATCATCCACAACACCATCAACAACATCTTCCACAACATCATCCACAACATCTTCCACAACATCTTCCACAACATCATCCACAACACCATCAACAACATCTTCCACAACATCATCCACAACATCATCCACAATATCATCCACAACATCTTCCACAACAGCATCCACAACACCATCAACAACATCTTCCACAACATCTTCCACAACAACAACAACATCAACAACATCTTCCACAACAACATCAACAACACCATCAACAACATCTTCCACAACATCATCCACAACATCATCCACAACATCATCCACAACAACATCAACAACATCATCAACAACATCTTCCACAACATCATCCACAACATCATCCACAACATCTTCCACAACATCATCAACAACATCATCCACAACAACATTTTCCACAACATCATCCACAACAACATCTTCCACAACATCATCCACATCATCATCAACAACATCATCAACAACATCATCAACAACATCATCAACAACATCATCAACAACATCATCAACAACAACATCAACAACATCATCAACAACAACATCAACAACATCATCAACAACACCATCATCAACAACATCTTCCACAACATCATCCACAACATCATCAACAACATCATCAACATCATCAACAACATCATCAACAACATCATCAACAACATCATCAACAACAACATCAACAACATCATCAACAACATCATCAACAACATCATCCACAACAACATCAACAACATCATCAACAACATCTTCCACAACATCATCCACAACATCATCCACAACAACATCAACAACATCATCAACAACACCATCAACAACATCTTCCACAACATCATCCACAACATCCTCCACAACAACATCCACAACAACACCATCAACAACATCTTCCACAACAACATCAACAACACCATCAACAACATCTTCCACAACATCATCCACAACATCTTCCACAACATCTTCCACAACAACACCATCAACAACATCTTCCACAACAACACCATCAACAACATCTTCCACAACATCATCCACAACATCATCCACAACATCATCCACAACATCATCCACAACATCCTCCACAACATCATCCACAACAACATCAACAACACCATCAACAACATCTTCCACAACATCATCCACAACATCATCAACAACATCATCAACAACATCATCATTGGTAGCACAAAACATGACTTTTGTGTTTTTTCTTGTAGGAAAATTGACAAAACTGCACGTAGCCCATGACAACAGCGGGTTTCGGCCTAAATGGAATCTGGACCGCATTGAAGTGTTGAATACTGTCACTAATGCCCATACAGTGTTTCCGTGCGAGAAGTGGCTGGACAAGCATAGTGGAGACTGCGAGATTGAGAGAGACCTCTATCCCAAAGACTAACTGTGTACCCCCCCCCCCTACACCGCTACAACAAGTACATGTTATCGTCACGAAGGAAGTGTACCCCCCCCAACACCGCTACAAGTACACGTCATCGTCACGAAGGAAGTGTACCCCCCCAACACCGCTACAAGTACACGTCATCGTCACGAAGGAAGTGTACCCCCCCCAACACCGCTACAAGTACACGTCATCGTCACGAAGGAAGTGTACCCCCCCAACACCGCTACAAGTACACATCATCATCACGAAGGAAGTGTACCCCCCCAACACCGCTACAAATACACGTCATCGTCACGAAGGAAGTGTACCCCCCCAACACCGCTACAAGTACACATCATCATCACGAAGGAAGTGTACCCCCCCAACACCGCTACAAGTACACATCATCATCACGAAGGAAGTGTACCCCCCCCCAACACCGCTACAAGTACACATCATCATCACGAAGGAAGTGTACCCCCCCCCAAACACCGCTACAAGTACACATCATCATCACGAAGGAAGTGTACCCCCCCCCCCAACACCGCTACAAGTACACATCACCAAGGAAATATTGCTTAAATTTATCTCACAGGATCTGTTCTAGATGGTATCTCGATGCCTTGTAATGTTTAGATATTTCTAAAGTAGTTATAAAGTACTGCAAGTTGAATACCGTTTCCCACATAGACGTGCCCCTCGAACACATTATCAATACCACATTGGTAGTCAGTCACAAAGTGATGAGGTAAATATTATGTCAACGGCCTATCACGCAATGCAAGAACCATTCTTTAACCCTTTCCTTCATAGAGATTCAGGTTAATATACTATTATATCTCCATACAAACGACCGCCATTTAGCTATCATGCAGTGGTTAAGTAGTCACCATATCTATCCCACCTCCATAGATATTACTGGGACTTCATAGAGATTCAGGTTAATATACTATTATATCTCCATACAAACGACCGCCATTTAGCTATCATGCAGTGGTTAAGTAGTCACCATATCTATCCCACCTCCATAGATATTACTGGGACTTCATAGAGATTTAGGTTAATATACTATTATATCTCCATACAAACGACCGCCATTTAGCTATCATGCAGTGGATAAGTAGTCGCCATATCTATCCCACCTCCATAGATATTACTGGGACTACATGAGATTCTGGCCTTTGTTATGAACATTGGTTTAACGACTACATTGTCAATGTATGTCGTATTGGTAATGGCATCAAGAGGTGCATCTATGACGGAAAGGGTTAAGAATAATTTGTTGGTCATTAAAACTGAATAATTATTGTGATTTATGCAATGTGCACTTATGAAATTAACTTGTATGATCATTTGAAAATCAAAACCATTTGATTTAATAATATTTTATTGCTCTATATACATGTATGTAACAGTATTGCTCAGTTACTGCCCCTGAATACTCTCTAAAAATATGTAGGTCCTCTTTAAGTTGTTTCCTCTGTTTTTATCGTTGTTTCCTTTGCACAACATGCTATCAATTTTCAACCACTTTCTCATCTTACAGTATATCCAATTTATCTGTAAATTTGTTTTATCAATTAATTATCATGTTTTAGATCAAATCACATTTATCGTTACGCAACATCTGGTTAGAGAACAACGGTAAAAACAAAGGATTCCAACTGAAAGGACCGTTATACATTTTGGGATAAATCGGACTTTACCTGCCAAGGGAGGTAATAGAAAAGCCAGCAAGGTCTTACCTCATTAGCCTGGGAACAGGCGTTGATATATTTTGCCTGGTGAGAAAAATAAATAGATTTTTAATGCCAAGATTTTTAACTCTTTCAGCGCCGAACAAATTCAAAGCAATGTGCAAACAACATAGATCCAGATCAGCCGCGGGTTACGCATTGTCTGATCAGGATCTATGTTGTTTGCTATTTTATCATGGTCGATGATGCTCATGAGAACAAATTAATTAAAGTGTCACAAACGTTTATACATGGCAGTGCTCCAGCTAGGCCTGTTTAGAAGGGCGCGGTACCCTGCCAGTCATCCTGAGCGCCCTGCCTTAATCCTGGGTGTCCTGCTATAATCCTGGGTGTCCTGTCCTAATCCTGAGCACCCTGTCAGTCATCCTGAGCACCCTGTCAGTCATCCTGAGCACCCTGTCCTAATCATGGGAGCCCTATCCTAATCATGGGTGCCCTGTCCTAATCATGGGAGCCCTACCCTAATCATGGGTGCCCTGCCCTAATCATGGGTGCCCTGCCCTAATCATGGGAGCCCTACCCTAATCATGGGAGCCCTGCACTAATCATGGGTGCCCTGCCCTAATCATGGGTGCCCTGCCCTAATCATGGGTGCCCTGCCCTAATCATGGGAGCCCTACCCTAATCATGGGTGCCCTGCCCTAATCATGGGTGCCCTGCCCTAATCATGGGTGCCCTGCCATATTTCTGGGTGCCCTGCCCTAATACTGTGTTCCCTGCCTTTATTTCAAACATTTTTTAAAATTTATTTATTTTCTTCAGGGGGAAGGGAGAACTATATAAGTTTTCTTTCGTTCTAATCCCTTTCAGTCTACTGCTGTTAATTTATATGTAAAATGTTCATTTCTTGAATACATGATTGTACCAATACAGTCCAACCTGTGTTAGTGGTCACCTCCATTAAGCAGCCAACCTGTATTAAGCAACCAGTTTCCAGATTCCCAATATGTTGTTTTATTATACATTTGGCCTCTACTAAGCAGCCATCTGTGTTAAGCAGCCACTTTCTGTGATTCCCTTGACTGGCTATTAAGACAGGTTTGACTGTACTGAAATAAATCATGTTTAAACTAATTTACTTTTCATAACATTGTGTGATAGAATATAACATGTATTTACACTATCAAACGATACCCAGAAACCACCAGACACTATCTACTAGAAAACAAAACAAATGTGCACCCACCCACCCTCACCCCCACCCAGTAGTGCCCCCCACCACCCATCATCACCCTGCCTGTTTCAAATGTTAGCTGAAGCACACTACATGTTGCAAGCATGCATGAATAATTGCACATTGTAGCATATAGCACAACTAGCACATCATTATTATATATCAGGACTCATTCTAGAGGGTGACATTGGGGCGAAGTAGGACCCTGACATCGCCCCCTTGGGCACCACTTCTCCCTAAACCCTTTTTAAAAAATATTTTTTTTTTTACAATTTTCAGACAAAATATTGTCCAGTAAGATACACTGGCCCCATTATAAAGCACTCTTTCTATTAAACGGTTGTATTTAATGGTCATTCTGTTCATTTTGTTGTCATTTAAAGCGACATTACGTCGTAAATAAAATGCATTTGTTCACGTATAAATGCATTGCTACTACAAATTCTTCCGAATACATTCGAACACTAACATTGAATCAATAAACAGTGTTTTTGTGGATTGAAAGTATGATTTCATATAACGGTCATCCATGCTCCTGAATTGTTTGTCATCTGAGTCAATACTTAACGCGAGGTAATGTCGTTTAGAGATAATTTAACTAAGAATAGTCTAGAAATAAATACAAAAAATGTAGGCACAAATGTGAGATATAACGGTAAATCTGCACCATAAATCGTGTTATTCAGGATACACTAGTTGTATTACGCATGGATGTTTACATTATTTTGTTATGTCAACAAACGGCATATACGACATTTTGTTTATTAGTTGAAATACTCGGTATTTGAGGCAAATATTTGGGAAATAAATTATACCATATACATATAATAGGAAACTACATTCTGTAGAAATGTGTGTTTTCACTGATGTAGTGTCGCTTTAAGGAAGCGATCGCGCGCTTTCTCACTTCTCCCAAATATTCTGACCTAGAATGACCCCTTGTGTACAAAGACCCAAAATACTGATTTAGAATCTACAAAAAACATTCACTTGCAGAGTTTCCATGTAACAGAAAGCAAGTCAGAACAAAGTCTTGCTAAAATGATGTTTTTTGACAGTTGAATGATGTTTTTTGACAGTTGAATGATGTGTTTTGACAGTTGAATGATGTTTTTTGACAGTTGAATGATGTTTTTTGACAGTTGAATGATGTTTTTTGACAGTTGAATGATGTTTTTTGACAGTTGAATGATGTTTTTTGACAGTTGAATGATGTTTTTTGACAGTTGAATGATGTTTTTTGACAGTTGAATGATGTTTTTTGACAGTTGAATGATGTTTTTTGACAGTTGAATGATGTTTTTTGACAGTTGAATGATGTTTTTTGACAGTTGAATGATGTTTTTACATTTTGAATGCAAGTATGACCATTACTATGCAAAATTTGAATAGAAGTGCTTTATAATGGGGGGGAGAAGTGGGGCCTCAAGAGGGCGAAGTCAGGGTCCCTAGGCGACTATTTCGCCCATATCGCCCTCTAGACTGATCCCTGGAGCCGCCAACATTACCTTGTTTTATACAGTCTGCTCACGATGTATAGCCTTAACAGCCCTGTTGATATACCGTTGTTTCAGCTACACCAAGTGTATGTATGTATATATGGGGGAAAATCTTCCCCGAGCTCAAAATAAGTGAGGCAGTTCACTATTTGTCCGAAATCGCATTCCAGCCCTGATACATCGTCCTAAATCATATTCCAGCCCTGATACGTCGTCCTAAATCATATTCCAGCCCTGATACATCGTCCTAAATCATATTCCAGCCCTGACACGTCGTCCTAAATCATATTCCAGCCCTGATACATCGTCCTAAATCATATTCCAGCCCCGATACGTCATCCCAAATCACATTCCAGCCCCAATACATCATCCCAAATCACATTCCAGCCCCAATACGTCATCCCAAATCACATTCCAGCCCCAATACGTCGTCCCAAATCATATTCCAGCCCCAATACGTCGTCCCAAATCATATTCCAGCCCCGATACGTCATCCCAAATCACACTGGAGCCCAGATACTATTACACATTCTCCTTTCCGACATTATCAATAAATCCAGCTTGAGGAAGGTAGGTGGTTCTACCCTGTCCATAACCTGAAATACTTCTCAAATATCATCCCTAATCTTCCTCCATCAATCATAGCTTGAGATTTGCCACATCACCTAAGCTGTTGGTACGATTTTAAGGGTTGTCCGCCTCCGTGGTCGAGTGGTTACGGTCGCTGACTTGTATACCACTGTAACCTATCATCACTGATGGTCACGGGATCGAGCCCGCTCAGACCGTGTCTCATTTATATGAAAAAGTTGGCAGTTTCTTATGGAGGTTGGTGCACCCAAGTACTGGTTAACCGCTGGAGCCTGCCCAGGAAAGGTGATGTTAAGTAAACTGCCCGCCGGCGATATAGCCCAAAATTGTGCTGATGCAGGCGTAAAACCCGAAATATAACAAGCAATCAAAATAAATGTGTTGCTACCGGAATACAGCACTCTCTGATCATTGACAGCGTATTAAGATTAGATATTAGAAATTTATTTTATTTATGTTTTGATAAATTTAGACGTCTGTGATATTTGTATAGTTGTACATGTATATTTATTTATTATTTTTTATTATCTGTCATATTTATTATTATCAATACATATCACAACTGTGTACATCAATCATGTATAGGCATGATTTCTTTATTATTTTTTATTATCTGTCATATTTTATTATTATCTGTCATATTTATTATTATCAATACATATCACAACTGTGTACCGGTACATCAATCATGTATAGGCATGAATTGCAACATATATGTAAAAATTATTGTCATAATAATAAAATTTTAGGTTTTAACATTGAAATGTGTGTATCATATTTATGTGCTATGTTAGACGAAATGTACGAGTTTGGTGTACGACTCGATACGAGTTTGGTGTACGACTCGATACGAGTTTGGTGTACGTCTCGATACGAGTTTGGTGTACGACTCGATACGAGTTTGGTGTACGACTCGATACGAGTTTGGTGTACGTCTCAGTACGAGTTTGGTGTACGACTCAGAGTATGGTGTACGATTCAGAGTTTGGTGTACGACTCAGAGTATGGTGTACGATTCAGAGTTTGGTGTACGACTCAGAGTATGGTGTACGATTCAGAGTTTGGTGTACAACTCAGAGTTTGGTGTACGACTCATAGTTTGGTGTATGACTCAGTATGAAAGGTACGAATTTGGTGTACGATTTAGAGATTGGTGTACGGTTCAGAGATTGGTGTACAATTCAGAGATTGGTGTACGGTTCAGAGATTGGTGTACGGTTCAGAGATTGGTGTACGACTCGGTATTGAGAAGGGATGCTGTAAAATGTACATCATTCTATCGTACAAACAACATAAAAGAACCGACTGATGTTACCTTTGTAAAAGTAAACAGTTTCTGATTCACTTGTTGATGCTCCATGACAACGTTGTTGATGCTCCATGAGAATGTTGTTGACCCTCCATGAGAACGTTGTTGATGCTCCATGAGAACGTTGTTGACGCTCCATGAGAACGTTGTTGATGCTCCATGAGAACGTTGTTGATGCTCCATGACAACGTTGTTGATGCTCCATGACAATGTTGTTGATGCTCCATGACAACGTTATTGATGCTCCATGAGAACGTTGTTGATGCTCCATGACAACGTTGTTGATGCTCCATGACAACGATGTTGATGCTCCATGACAACGTTGTTGACACTTATCCTTTAAATTAAAACCATGCTTTGTTTACATTCCAACACGAAATAATTTGTGGAGACATCAATCGGATTATTTGTTGTGTTTCTCTCCATTAGCATGTGTTATATAAATGTTTCTTTAGAATATGTACAGTATCTGTGTCTTAGAAAATTATGATGAATAAATATGTTTAATAATTTATGTTTACTGTAAATGAATGTAAAAACTTGTTTCCGATGATAATCCAGATGCTCACGTTCAGGCAGTACCATTATCTATTGTTGATGATTGTCATGCAGAGGCATATCCAGGGGGGTGCTCAGGGGAATCGACTACCCCATTAATTTCCAAAATGATGATTGTCACGCAGAGGCGTATCGAATCGACCACCCCCCTTATTTTCAGACTGATGATTTCCCAGGAAATTGCACCATTTTGATTTCAATTTTTCCCACAGGACCCCCCCCCCAACTCACATCCCCCCTAGTAGCCCAACTGCAGCTGCCAAGCCAACATTGCTGCCCGGGGCTGGTGTTACTAACTTATCACCCCCTCAATATTTTTCTGGATACGCCTCTGTTGTGTCAACTTGAAATGTATAAAATAAGACAATCTACAAATTATAATCTTGTACAGAATAGCTTCTTCCATAGCGGATGGACAGAGCGCCTCACCCTGTCCTATGTTAGCCTCACCCTGTCCTATTTTAGCCTCACCCTGTCCTATTTTAGCCTCACCCTGCCCTATTTTAGCCTCACCCTGCCCTATTTTAGCCTCACCCTGCCCTATTTTAGCCTCACCCTGCCCTATTTTAGCCTCTCCCTGTCCTATTTTAGCCTCTGCCTGCCCTATTTTAGCCTCACCCTGTCCTTTATGGTCACCTTTTTAAATTACCAGCCTCCAATGGGTGACTTCCCTCAGACAGGCAGACCTTTAATTATAAACCCATTTGCCTCTTTGATAAAGCCGTCACTCACAAGTTTTCTAGGGGATAAACCCCCCAAATACCCTCTCCCGCACCTACCCCTTTTGCTGCTCAAAATACACCTGCCCTTTCCTGACCAACCCCGTCTATTTTTCTACTATAGAATAAACCTAAACACTGCATTCCAATTGTAAGCATGTTGTGGCTTAAAACAAGCCATGGAAATAGTCTTGTCCGTAATAGCCGTGTAAACAAATATCCTTATATATTTATTTAGGGAGACGAAATCAGGGTCCCTATGTGACCCTCTAGAATGAGCCCTCGTGAACCAATCACAATTTATGCTTTATAACCCACCATTGCAGGATATAATCAACAATAGATCGTTCTTCAACCATTATTCTGTGATAGCCGTAGTATTGGGTAGGACTGGTCTTCTATAGCGGAAGGACAGGGCGCTTCACCCTGCCCTATGTTAGCCTCACTCTGCCCTATTTTAGCCTCACCCTGATCTAAGTATGTAACCACGATACACAACCACATCAGGGTTCATTCTAGGTCAGAATTTTTGGGAGAAGTGAGAAAGCGTGTGATCGCTTCCTTAAATGGTGTTCTTTAATATACTTCTGCAAAATAGGGTTAAAATGCACAGTACAGCCATTAAATACAACATTTGAATAGAAGGCGTGCTTTATAATGGGCCAGTGTATCTTACTAGACCAAATTTTGTTTGAAAATCGTAAAAACCAAAAAAAAAAAAATTCTTTTATTAGGGAGAAGTGGGGCCCCCAGAGGGCGAAGTCAGGTTCATTAGGGCGACAATTTCGCCCTCTAGAATGATCCCTGGGTTGAGATCAGGACCGTAATGTTATATGATCTTGTAGGCATTTAACAATCACTAGTTATATTACCGGTATACAACATCCATTTCTAATTTTGTTTCCATCCACGATGTACATTTTTGTTATACTGCAGAAACGTTTGGTTAAGAAATACAGCGAAGCCCCTCTAAACCGAAGGGCTGAGGTAATGTTCAGTTTAAGGAAAGGGATTCGAATAAGTTACTATGTAACTTTCCCCAATCCTAACTGTGCTGTTGCAACTATTCCTGTATTATGTACCATTCTCCCCAATCCTAACTGTGCTGTTGCAACTATTCCTGTGTTATGTACCATTCTCCCCAATCCTAACTGTGCTGTTGCAACTATTCCTGTGTTATGTACCATTCTCCCCAATCCTAACTGTGCTGTTGCAACTATTCCTGTATTATGTACCATTCTTGAATAAAATATTGTATATTTTAAAAACCCTCCAATCCGGACACCCTTTCTGCCCCAAAATTCTGACCTAGAATGAGCCATGCTCAAAGTAAACTGCTCACAAAAAGCTGTAGGTATCTGGAACAACAAGGTCGACTATGTATGTATATAATGTCATTGATTTTACTTGTACAACTTTACCATTTAATAACATATGGATTTACGAGAACGTTTACTTGAATTTATTGCCCAAAACATTTTATTAGCAGAATATCTGTTACCGTTTATATATTAGGAATAAACTTTCATAATAAATACATATTGTGTTCTATTAATATCATGCGTCCATCAACAAAGTACCTTGAGCAGTCTTGCGTATTATACGCCGAAATGGTCCAGGTCGAGTTTGATGACTGGTCACAGGACATCGGAGAAATCATCTTCCAACTTGCTAATGAGGGTGTGGCTGCACAGGCTAGGAGTACTAGACTGGGCCAGGTCAACCAACTAATGTCCTTTGAATTAGGGCGAAATGTTATCTTTCAATATTTACATCCCTATTACATTTCCTTTGATGAACGTATGTGCCCCGATTGTATACATTTTTGTCATGCGTCCATCAACAAAGTACCTCGAGAACTCCGGTGATTCCTGGAGCAATCTTGCATATTGTACACCCAAATCTTCCAGGTAGAGTTTCACAACTGGTCACAGGACATCGGAAAAATCATTCAACTTGCTACTGTGGGTTTTGGCTGCACAAAAATACCTGGTTAAAGTTATAGATTGGACATAAATTTGTGGCAGACAGATACTATATCCCTCACTATGTGACTGCGAATTACAGACCGATAAAATGTACCGTCCATTCCTACTGTAACTGCATTCAACCACGATTCATGGTTATGGTTGCATTGAGATTTGTTCAGTGTTTTCAACCATGATTCATGGCTGCATTGAGATTTGTTAAACGTTTTCAACCGTGATTCATGGTTATGGCTGCATGGAGATTTTTTCAACTTTGATTCATGGTTATGGTTGCATGGAGATTTGTTCAGTGTTTTCAACCATGATTCATGGTTGCATTGAGATTTGTTCAGTGTTATGCATTTAAAAGATTAGCCAATTCCAAACTTGATGAACACTGCTGAAAACACTGTTCGGTTTACAGGGGCAAATTACAGTTGAAAATGCACATATTGTTAAAAAAATCTGTTTGGTATTCGGAAAAGGTTCTTGTTTAGAGCTTTTTTTACAATGAACAAAATGAAATTCGGAACCAAGAAATTTGACCAGTTTGGAGGGAATTCCAGTTTAGAGGGGGTCTAGTTTGAAGGGAATTCCAGTTTAGAGGGGTTCTGGTTTGAAGGGAATTCCAGTTTAGATGGGGTCTGGTTTGAAGGGAATTCCAGTTTAGATGGGGTCTGGTTTGAAGGGAATTCCAGTTTAGAGGGAATTCCAGTTTAGAGGTTCCGGTTTGAAGGGAATTCCAGAGGGGTTCTGGTTTGAAGGGAATTCCAGTTTAGATGGGGTCTGGTTTGAAGGGAATTCCAGTTTGAAGGGAATTCCAGTTTAGAGTGGTTCCGGTTTGAAGGGAATTCCAGTTTGGAGGGAATTCCAGAGGGGTTCTGGTTTGAAGGGAATTCCAGCTTAGAGGGGTTCCGGTTTGAATGGAATTCCAGTTTAGAGGGGTTCTGGTTTGAAGGGAATTCCAGTTTAGAGGGGGTCTAGTTTGAAGGGAATTCCAGTTTAGAGGGGGTCTAGTTTGAGGGGAATTCCAGTTTAGAGGGGTTCTGAGTGAATTCCAGTTTAGACAGGTTCCAGTTTGAAGGAAATTCCAGTTTAGATGGGGTCTGGTTTGAAGGGAATTCCAGTTTAGAGGGGTTCTGGTTTGAAGGGAATTCCAGAGGGGTTCTGGTTTGAAGGGAATTCCAGTTTTAGACAGGTTCCGGTTTGAAGGGAATTACAGAGGGGTTCTGGTTTGAAGGGAATTCCAGTTTAGTGGTTCCGGTGTCACACGAGATTTTCACCCGCGGGTGAAAAAAATGCCATGAGATTTTCACAGCCCCAATATTTTTGTCAAATGTTGTTGCTGTGTTGCTTCTATCTTATGGTATGTGAGAGTCATCTGACTATTTTATATATGGTGGTGACAAAATTGAAAGAGTTGCAGGGGGGTGGGGTGAAAATCTCATAGCCATGAGATTTTCACCCCCCCCTAATTGTCTTAAACAACATATCCATTGACATAGCACAACTTTCAATTGACTGAGTGTGCAGTAGTGGGGAATTGTACACATTATATAAATAATTAATGTGAAAATATCATAGCATGCATATTTGAATGATCCCATTATGTCATGATAAAACATAAAGAGGAATAGACAAGGGAACGAAAAGAAACCTTGGTAGAAAGCTTTGACATGTTGATGTGGGAGGGGGGTGAACATCTCATGGTCATGATATTTTCACCCCCCCTCTCATTTCTATGTTTTCTCCTGTTGTCCATGTATGTCATTTTACCATGACTTGCGTGAATAACAGAACTACTTCGAATGCAGCCATATCTTAATTAAAACAGATTTTGGTGGACTACGAAAACGTCTGCGGCGGACGCGGAGCGACGTCAAATCCATAGTATCCCCCGACTTTAGGGGATACAATTATTATTGGGGGCACGGGTGGAAATATCATGGTCATGATATCCACCCCCACCTGTTGGTTTCCTTTAAGACAATTAGAGGGGGAGGTGGGGAGTGAAAATCTCATAGCCATGATATATTCACCCGCGGGTCAAAATATCATGGCTATGAGATCTTCACCCCCCCCCCAGCACCTCTTTCAATTATGTCACCATCATGTTTGAAATAGTCATATTTCTCTCCCATACCATGAGATAGAAGCAATACGGCAATATGACATTAGTCATATTCCAAGATATACAAGGAAAAAATCAAAACGAGACAAATTTTAAGGTGAATATAATGAGTACAATTCCCCACTACTGCACACTCAAGTCAAAATTGGAAGTTGTGCTATGTCAATGGATATGTTGTTAAGACAATTAGGGGGGGGTGAAAATATCATGGCCATGATATCTTCACCCGCGGGTGAAAATCTCATGGCCATGAGATTCCCCCCCCCTGCAAATCTTTCAATTTTAAAATAGTCAGATGACTCTCACATACCATAAGTTAGAAGCAACACAGCAACAACAACGTTTGACAAAAATATTGGGGGGCGGGTGAAAATCTCACGACATTTGTTTCACCCGCGGGTGAAAAAATAGGCGGGTGAAAATATCATATGACACCGGTTTGAAGGGAATTCCAGTTTAGAGGGGTTCCGGTTGGAAGGGAATTCCAGTTTAGAGTTTGAAGGGAATTCCAGTTTGAAGGGAATTCCAGAGGGTGGTTTGAAGGGAATTCCAGTTTAAACGGGTTCCGGCTTAGAGAGGTTCCAGTTTGAATAGAATTGCAGTCTAGAGGTTCCCAGAGGGGTTCAGGTTTGGAGACTACACCCATCCGGCGGTTTTTGAGAAAAATGTTCTTGTATTACGTAATTTTAACAATTGTATAATGCCCCACCTACCAAAGTATCCTGACCATAAATGGTGGCTATACCCAATGGTTACTGATGACAAGAAACACGGACGACGACGGACAGACATTGCGGTAACACTACCTCACGAGCTTTGCTTAAAATTTGAAGACTTGTATTATTTTTTTTCATTTATTTCCCTCGATTTACATGGCAGTTTAAAATTTCTTAAATCCCTTCTTGGATCCTGCTGCCTTGGCCACCTTGAGGACGTTGAATCTGACGGTCTTGCTCAGTGGTCGACATTCTCCGACTGTGACAGCATCGCCCTGGGCAATATCTCTGTAAAATACAGTATATTGTTGCATATCGCATATCCCATTGCATACCCCCCTGAACATTATGTATGATCAGCATCGACCTGGGCATATCTCTGTAACATACAGCATATTGTGTACATTGTATACCCCACCTGAACATTATGTATGATCAGCATCGACCTGGGCATATCTCTGTAACATACAGCATATCACATTGTATACCCACCTGAACATTATGTATGATCAGCATCGACCTGGGCATATCTCTGTAACATACAGCATATCACATTGTATACCCACCTGAACATTATGTATGATCAGCATCGACCTGGGCATATCTCTGTAACATACAGCACATTGTATACCCCCCTGAACATTATGTATGATCAGCATCGACCTGGGTATATCTCTGTAACATACAGTGTATCTTACAGGACAAATACAACATTTGAATAGAAGGAGTGCTTTATAATGTGCCTGTGTATCTTACAGGACAAATACAACATTTGAATAGAAGGAGTGCTCTATAATGTGCCTGTGTATCTTACAGGACAAATACAACATTTGAATAGAAGGAGTGCTCTATAATGTGCCTGTGTATCTTACAGGACAAATACAACATTTGAATAGAAGGAGTGCTCTATAATGTGCCTGTGTATCTTACAGGACAACATTTGAATAGAAGGAGTGCTCTATAATGTGCCTGTGTATCTTACAGGACAACATTGGAATAGAAGGAGTGCTCTATAATGTGCCTGTGTATCTTACAGGACAACATTGGAATAGAAGGAGTGCTCTATAATGTGCCTGTGTATCTTACAGGACAACATTGGAATAGAAGGAGTGCTCTATAATGTGCCTGTGTATCTTACAGGACAACATTGGAATAGAAGGAGTGCTCTATAATGTGCCTGTGTATCTTACAGGACAACATTGGAATAGAAGGAGTGCTCTATAATGTGCCTGTGTATCTTACAGGACAACATTGGAATAGAAGGAGTGCTCTATAATGTGCCTGTGTATCTTACAGGACAACATTGGAATAGAAGGAGTGCTCTATAATGTGCCTGTGTATCTTACAGGACAACATTGGAATAGAAGGAGTGCTCTATAATGTGCCTGTGTATCTTACAGGACAACATTGGAATAGAAGGAGTGCTCTATAATGTGCCTGTGTATCTTACAGGACAACATTGGAATAGAAGGAGTGCTCTATAATGGGCCTGTGTATCTTACAGGACAACATTGGAATAGAAGGAGTGCTCTATAATGGGCCTGTGTATCTTACTGGACAACATTGAATAGAAGGAGTGGTTTATAATGGGCCAGTGTATCTTACTGGACAACATTGAATAGAAGGAGTGGTTTATAATGGGCCAGTGTATCTTACTGGACAACATTGAATAGAAGGAGTGGTTTATAATGGGCCAGTGTATCTTACAGGACAACATTGGAATAGAAGCAGTGCTCTATAATGGGCCTGTGTATCTTACAGGACAAATACAACATTTGAATAGAAGCAGTGCTCTATAATGGGCCTGTGTATCTTACAGGACAAATACAACATTGGAATAGAAGGAGTGCTCTATAATGGGCCTGTGTATCTTACAGGACAAATACAACATTGGAATAGAAGGAGTGCTCTATAATGGGCCTGTGTATCTTACAGGACAAAACGTGTGTAAATCGTAAACAAATTGTTTAGGGGGAAGTGGGCCCCCAGACGGTGATGTCAGGGTCCCTAGGGTGGCACCTATTCAGGGTCCCTAGGGCGACTATTTAGGGTCCATAGGAAGACTATTTAGGGTCCCTAGGGCGACTATTTAGGGTCCATAGGAAGACTATTTAGGGTCCCTAGGGCGACTATTTAGGGTCACTAGGGCGACTATTTAGGGTCCTAGGGCGACTATTTTGAACCTAGGGCGACTATTTAAGGTCCCTAGGAAGGCTATTTAGGGTCCATAGGAAGACTATTTAGGGTTACTAGGGCGACTATTTAGGGTCACTAGGGCGACTATTTAGGGTCACTAGGGTGACTATTTAGGGTTCCTAGGGTGACTATGACTGATGTATTGCACACATGGCAGACCTGGACCAGACGTTGCAAAATTATATTCTGGGCGAGCTATGTCCAGGGATCATTTTAGCTACTATTTTTGGTGATTTCATCCAACTATTCCACCCACAACGTTTTGTGGTCGACTTCATGTCACCCCATTGTCTGGAGAGAGTGGGAACTACAGGGTACCTAAGCGCTTTGTCTGCATAGATATACATTAGATAGACATAGATATACAATATATATAGTTATATACAATATATAGATTATAGACATAGATATATACAATACAGACATAGATATACAATATATAGACATAGATATACAATACAGACATAGATATACAATACAGACATAGATATACAATACAGACATAGATATACAATACAGACATAGATATACAATACAGACATAGATATACAATACAGACATAGATATACAATACAGACATAGATATACAATATATAGACATAGATATACAATATATAGACATAGATATACAATACAGACATAGATATACAATATATAGACATAGATATACAATACAGACATAGATATACAATACAGACATAGATATACAATACAGACATAGATATACAATACAGACATAGATATACAATATATAGACATAGATATACAATATATAGAAATAGATATACAATACAGACATAGATATACAATACAGACATAGATATACAATACAGACATAGATATACAATACAGACATAGATATACACTATATAGACATAGATATACAATATATAGACATAGATATACAATATAGACATAGATATACAATATACAGACATAGATATACAATACAGACATAGATATACAATATATAGACATAGATATACAATACAGACATAGATATACAATATATAGACATAGATATACAATATATAGACATAGATATACAATATATAGACATAGATATACAATATATATACATAGATATACAATATATAGACATAGATATACAATACAAACATAGATATACAATATATAGACATAGATATACAATACAGACATAGATATACAATATAGACATAGATATACAATACAGACATAGATATATACACTATATAGACATAGATATACAATACAAACATAGATATACAATATATAGACATAGATATACAATACAAACATAGATATACAATACAGACATAGATATACAATATATAGACATAGATATACAATACAGACATAGATATACAATATATAGACATAGATATACAATACAGACATAGATATATACACTATATAGACATAGATATACAATATATAGACATAGATATACAATATATAGACATAGATATACAATACAGACATAGATATACAATATATAGACATAGATATACAATACAGACATAGATATACAATATATAGACATAGATATACAATACAGACATAGATATACAATACAGACATAGATATACAATATATAGACATAGATATACAATACAGACATAGATATACAATACAGACATAGATATACAATATATAGACATAGATATACAATATATAGACATAGATATACAATACAGACATAGATATACAATATATAGACATAGATATACAATATATATACATAGATATACAATATATAGACATAGATATACAATATATAGACATAGATATACAATATATAGACATAGATATACAATATATAGACATAGATATACAATACAGACATAGATATACAATATATAGACATAGATATACAATATATAGACATAGATATACAATATATATACATAGATATACAATATATAGACATAGATATACAATATATAGACATAGATATACAATATATAGACATAGATATATACAATATATATAGACATAGATATATACAATATATATAGACATAGATATACAATATATAGACATAGATATACAATACAGACATAGATATACAATACAGACATAGATATACAATACAGACATAGATATACAATACAGACATAGATATACAATATATAGACATAGATATACAATACAGACATAGATATACAATACAGACATAGATATACAATACAGACATAGATATATACACTATATAGACATAGATATACAATACAGACATAGATATACAATATATAGACATAGATATACAATATATAGACATAGATATACAATACAAACATAGATATACAATACAGACATAGATATACAATATATAGACATAGATATACAATACAGACATAGATATACAATATATAGACATAGATATACAATACAGACATAGATATATACACTATATAGACATAGATATACAATATATAGACATAGATATACAATATATAGACATAGATATACAATACAGACATAGATATACAATATATAGACATAGATATACAATACAGACATAGATATACAATATATAGACATAGATATACAATACAGACATAGATATACAATACAGACATAGATATACAATATATAGACATAAATATACACTATATAGACATAAATATACAATATATAGACATATATATACATTTTGAAATGCAAACACTGTATTTTAGACATTTTGAAATGCAAGCGCTGTATTTTAGACATATTGAAATCCAAGTGCTGTATATCTTAGCTGTTAAAGGGGCTGGGGGGGAAGGGGCATTCATTCTACAGTGATCGTCTACGTACCTGAAACAAGGGCTGAGATGTACAGACATGTTTTTATGTCTCTTCTCAAATCTCTGGTATTTTTTGACAAAGTGCAGATAATCTCTACGAATAACGATAGTCCGCTGCATCTTCATCTTCATCACAATGCCGGTCAGGATGCGACCCCTGATGCTCACATTGCCGGTGAATGGACATTTCTTGTCCACGTAGCTACCATCTGTAGCCTGAAATGATACACAATGCCAGAATGTCAGTCTAGGAATTTGTCTAGAGCGGAATGGCAGGGCACCAATTATTTTCTTTTTATATAAGCCTCAACAGTCGAGTGCCATGTTCACCAACATGTACTCAGTGCCGTCGGGCGGGCAGCCCTATATAACTTGGAGAACTCGCCCACCATGTTCACCAACATGTACTCAGTGCCGTCGGGCGGGCAGCCCTATATAACTTGGAGAACTCGCCCACCATGTTCACCAATATGTACTCGGTGCCTTTTTTTATCGATCACGGTAAATTATCAAAATGTTCAAATGACTAAGCCTAAAATACCCCACCGTAGCTCAAAATGCACCCTGCCTCTTCTGACCCACCCTGTGCCGTTTTCTGACTCGCCCGGCCCTTTTCCCCACCACAGTTAGTACAAATGCAGTTTGATGGGGGGGGGTTAAAGTCGCAACAAACAACTTAGGTCATACGGCGACGCCAGATGCTCCTCCGAGCAGTATTTCAGGTGTGGGTGGGCACATGTGTAGAACCACGGACCTAACACAAGCCAGCTGGATAGCTTCCTCATTTTGAAAGAATTCGACACATGCAGTGGGATTCCAACCTACAGCGGTAACAAACGTCCATTCAGGAGCGTGGATGATATATGATTATATGAAATCCTACTTTTATTTTTGAAAGTTTGTAGACCACAAAAGCACTGTTTATGGATTCAATGTTAAGTGTTCGAATGTATTCATAAGAATTTGTAGTAGCAATGCATTTATACGTCGCCAAATGCATTTTTTGTGACGTCGCTTTAATGGTAGTAAGAAATAACACGGCTAGTCAAAATAATGCAGGGCTTCCCCCTGGTAACTTTCAAATCTTACTAGCCCTGCTGGCTACAAAGAATTTTAGCCCTGAAACAACGTCGTATATGGTTTGTTGACACAATAAAATAATGTAAATAGTGTCGACATCCCTGCGGAATACAACGCGTGTATCTTGAATAACTCGATTTATGATACATATTTACCGTTATATCTCACATTTGTATATTTGTTTGTAGACTAATCTTCGTTGAATTAGATATATATCTCTAGACGACAGTATCATGCAGTATTGACTCCAATAACAAACAAACGTCAATTCACGAGAGTGGATGACAGTTATATGAAATGTATTCAGAAGAATTTGTAGTCAACAAATGCATTTTTTGGTTTTTTTGTGACGTAGCTTTAATGGTAGTAAGAAATAACACAGCACTTACATCCCGAGGCGTCTTAAATCCTAGGCCGACATTTCTGACATATCGCAGATTCTTCTTGCCCTTTGTCGAAAGTACAGTTGACTTCTTGTTTTGGAAAATGCTTGCCTGTTTTTGGAACGATCTCTCAGTCTAAAAATAAATATTTTGCAAATAAGATGTTTATACATTGTAGTGTGCACACAATGAGGAAGCTTGCTGGCTTTTCTATTACCTCCCTTGACAGATAACGTCTAGATTTATCCAAAAATGTATAGCGGTCCTTTCAGTTGGAATCCTTGTTTTTCTAACAGTTGTTCCATAACCAGATTTGATTTCTCAAAATCCTGTTAGTTAATTGATTAAAAAATGTAGATATACTGTATGATATCTGTCGAGAAATAGTAATTTAAGAAATATATGATAATTAAGTAGAAGAAAATTGATAGCATGTTGTGCAAAGGAAACAACGATAAAAACAGTATTCAGGGGCAGTCTCTCATTAAACACGGTTTGTTTTATCAAGAATCAACAGCGACGTCCCTCTTGAATGTGCTGTTTCAGGTATGAACGCACAGACTGGAAGTCGTGATAGCACAGGGGTAACGCGTTTGCTTCAGGTGCGCACAGCCCAGAGTTCGAGCCCGCTGGAGCCGCTACAATTGTGCCCTTATTTAAATTCCACATGCCTCTTCTTTCTCCCTTGTGGTGCTGGATTCCAACAGGAATGAGGTTTCAAACTTGTTTCGCAATCGAACTCAAATAAATTTACATAAGCACACGGACAGAACCTTCCCTAGCAATTCTTCTCCATATTAACTATTCCAGGTTGAAGGAAGTTTGTTGTTAGTTGGAGCAGAGCTCCAGATAAGGCAACCACACTTTCTAGTAATAATAAGCTTGGAGCCAACTCCAATGTCCAGAAGTTTTGAAAAAAAATGTCAAAAGAAGCGTGACCAGGTAATAGTTTTCCCCTGCTGATTTTTTCCATACTGTTAAGACACATCGCTGTTGGATTACTCTCATAGATCTGCTGTGCGACTTAATAGCGAAAATACCCAGTGGCGAAAAGTCAAAAATACCACCATCTTGATGTAAATACAAACAGTTAAAAATAGTTATCAAGCATCTTAAATCAAGTAAACTATTTAATATAATTAATGCTATTTTCGTAACCTTTGGTAAATTTCGCTAATTTGCAATTTTAGGCATGCGAAAAAGTTGAATACCAAATAATTTGGAAAGGATGAGAGCCGAAACGTACCACTACACTAACGTACCACTACCCAAGCGTACCACTACACTAATGTACCACTACCCAAGCGTACCACTACACTAATGTACCACTACCCAAGCGTACCACTACACTAATGTACCACTACCCAAGCGTACCACTACCCAAGCGTACCACTACACTAATGTACCACTACCCAAGCGTACCACTACACTAATGTACCACTACCCAAGCGTACCACTACCCAAGTGTACCACTACACTAATGTACCACTACACTAATGTACCACTACCCAGGCTTACCACTACACTAACGTACCACTACCCAAGCGTACCACTACACTAATGTACCACTACCCAAGCGCACCACTACACTAATGTACCACTACCCAAGCGTACCACTACACTAACGTACCACTACCAAGCGTACCACTACACTAATGTACCACTACCCAAGCGCACCACTACACTAATGTACCACTACCCAAGCGTACCACTACACTAACGTACCACTACCCAAGCGTACCACTACACTAATGTACCACTACCCAAGCGTACCATTTACAGACCAAGCGTACCACTACACTAATGTACCACTACCCAAGCTTACCACTACACTAATGTACCACTACCCAGGCTTACCACTACACTAACGTACCACTACCCAAGCGTACCACTACACTAATGTACCACTACCCATGCGTACTACTACACTAATGTACCACTACCCAAGCATACCACTAAACTAATGTACCACTACCCAAGCTTACCACTACACTAATGTACCACTACCCAGGCTTACCACTACACTAATGTACCAATACCCAGGCTTACCACTACACTAATGTACCACTACCCAAGCATACCACTACACTAATGTACCACTACCCAAGCATACCACTACACTAATGTACCACTACCCAAGCTTACCACTACACTAATGTACCACTACCCAAGCTTACCACTACACTAACGTACCACTACCCAAGCTTACCACTACACTAATGTACCACTACCCAGGCTTACCACTACACTAATGTACCACTACCCAAGCATACCACTACACTAATGTACCACTACCCAAGCTTACCACTACACTAATGTACCACTACCCAAGCTTACCATTTACAGACCAAGCATACCACTACACTAACGTACCACTACCCAAGCTTACCATTTACAGACCAAGCATACCACTACACTAACGTACCACTACCCAAGCTTACCATTTACATACCAAGCATACCACTACACTAACGTACCACTACCCAAGCTTACCATTTACATACCAAACATACCATATGTGAATAATATAGTATTACTATTGTCCGCTGGGGCGATACTTAATTAATAACACACAATCATTAATGGGAGAAAAAATGGGAGAATTTCACCTGTCGACTTCAAACAGCTAAATGACATGCACATATATATTATAAACGCTCTAAATATCTGTATTAATGATTATTCTTAACACCAATGCACACATTTATAACCGTTCATGTCTGGAAAGCTTCAACATATTGGTCAGAAATCCCGCCATCGGATCATGGCGGAAAGTTCTATGCGAAAATGAGCTTTAACTATAAGACCTTGAAATAACAGAAAATTCAGTCTTATTTATAGGACTAGGGTCCAATTATGACACTGATTGAGATGTTTTAAGAAGTTGATAAGCTTGATAATTTGCTTATTACACTTTAACAATGGAATAGGGGCTCGTGTTTTGCCGATGTTTATTAGTTTTGGGAAAGTTTTATTCGACGGATTATGATGTCAGATTAAAGAAGGAGTTTTTGTGTGTTCCAAAGTGACAGCAAAGAAAGAGAGGACTCGAACCCATGGCCTCCCGAACACTAGTCGGACAGCTCAACCAACTGAGCTAGCCGGGTCGCTGTTCTACCCAAGCCAAAATTCACTTCACTATTCCCTCTTTTGTTCTTTAGGAGCCGCACACCTACTACTTTGCCCGTACCATATATCCTTGTTGCCATTAAAGTGACCAAGCAACAAAAGAACGGAAAAGTTAGTGACTCGATGTGGGACCCACGACCTCCCAAACACTAGTCGGACAGCTCTACCAACTGAGCTAGCCGGGCTGCTGTTCTACCCAAGCCGAAATACACTACAGTTCTGTTCTATTTGTTAAAATAAAGCCTGAAATATTGTGTTTGTTTTTGTACATGTACTTACTTAGTACTGATATCTTGGAAAAATACACTGTACAATTTTATTTGACTATAGGCATGGATACACATTCAACATAAGAAAAGCAATTACATGCATAGATAGAACAGTTATTTTCTTATTAATAATTAAATATGCGTTCTATGATATACAACTATTGTAACTGGCTGGTCAGAACAGATATGTATGTAGAATACTGAATACTCTCACTATACTATATACATATCTGTTCTGACCAGCCGGTTACTATATAAAAGTAAAGTAGTGTTTGTTTATTATAGTGTCACTCCTATTTAAAGGGCCAGCCATTTCTGACATATGAGACACCTCTTTTTATGAACATCAGTACTTCCCGAATCCTATGCTTGTATCATGTATGCCAGACGCCATGCAAACGGTAATCATTATTTAACTAACTGACGGCTCACGAACCGGCCATATCAGAACGAACCCCTGACGAGATTAGAACCTTCGACCTCCCACTCCGTAGGCGGACGCCTTAACCACGGAGACGGTAAACGATCCATTGGCTAAAAAGTTTGGCTCCCAGTTGGCTCCAATTTATTCTAGATAATTGGCTCCAATTTGTTTCAAACTGGCGATCGGTGGCGCAAACAAAAAATCAGCCAGAGGGAATCCTGTAGGACTACTACCACTAAGTGACTGGACCATGGACAGTAGGTTAGGAGTATTAATTTTATTCTGGTTTGTCAATTTCATTCATTTATTCCAACAGAGAACGATTGTACGGAGTGCATTACATTTGTGGAAAGATTTGACTTGTCTCGTCCTGGACAAGTCGGTATATAGATGGTAAACCGTGCTATGGGTGACAAGAAAGGGTTTTCTAGGTGTCAAGTGGCAATCGTGGCCAAAACAATATGCCATACGTGCCGTGGATGAGCACATTTTCTGGAATCGCCAAAATAATACATCGCGAAAATGTATGTCTATTTGCCGAAATGTTAAAGACAATGGCACCGTACCGCATATTAACCAATGTACAGTGATATGAGAGAAAGTGGAGTGTAACCACAGTCATTCTCATTTCGTTTTCTCAAAGATCACTGAAATATAACTATAAACCAACATTAAAAGTATACCTGTTCCGCCATGTTGGAAAGATTTCCGGAAAAGACAGAAAGTGGGTTACACGTTCCTGTCCACGGAGTTAGGTCAGCTAACACTAAATGTTTATCCAATTCATTTCAATACACTTACAGTATGTATGTTCCTTTAATGTCAAACCCCTCTCGGGAACTTAGACATGTTTTCCTGGGCAGGCTTAGCCGACCTAAGCGATTAACCAGTACTAATCAATGTGTGTGTGGTGCCTTGCTCAATGACACTACATACGTGGCCTGACCGAGTATTGAACCCGGGACCGTTCGATTCCAAATCCGACGCTCTACCACTGGGCCACGGACGCCACTACAGTATATGATATGCAAATAAAACACAGAACATATCTTCATTCCACTTTATTTCCATCTTACATTCAATTTTAAATTCGATGTGGAAGTCGTGATAGCGCAGTGGATGTGCGTTCGCTTCAGGTGCGAAAGGTCCGGAGTTCGAGCCCCGCTGGAGCCGTTAACGAGTGTGCCCTTTGGCATGGCATTTAAATTCCAAGTCTCCTCCTCGGGAACGAGTGTGTGTTTTATGTTATCATAGGAGCGACGCCTCTTGAAGAGATTAGTCTGTTTAGATGTTTGGAGGATAATGCAATGATACAGACAGATACCCATTCCAGTGTCTCCTCTGTTGGTTTTACGTGCACGGTGTAAAGCACCGACACGAGACCTCAGTTGGAATCCGCTATATGAACCTTTTAGAAATCATCCATCTCATAGCCATTCACTGACAATAAGGTATTCGTGTACAGCAAGGAAAATTACGGTGCTGGCTGCAAAATCCTTATAAGTGTCATCGAGAAGGAATGTGCTTAAGTTGATATTACACATTGTGGACAGCTTATTGAAGAGTGTTATACGTAGTTGATCATAGAAATGGCATTGAAAGAAGAAGTGACTGTTATCTTCTATAATATGACATCTGCATACTGGTGATTCTACAATGTTCTTTAGAAAAAGATCATGGTTTAGGGAACTACATTTTGTTCTAAGCCGTGTATGTAGAACCTGGGATCTTCTTTTCCCGTAGTAAAATAGAACCTGGGATCTTCTTTTTCCGTAGTAAAATAGAACCTGGGATCTTCTTTTCCTGTAGTAAAATAGTTTTCCAATTTTAGTTTTGTTAGTGATAGAAAGGCCTTGAAAGAATCCATTGACTGAATAGTTCTAGCCTCATTAGGTAAGCTGTTCCATTCACGAAGTACCGATGGAAGGGATTTGAATATAGGATAGTTCTAGCTGGAATAGTTAACATATTATCAGAATTGCTTAAGATCTCAAGAGTGTATATATGTCTTAACAAGTGAAATTATTCTGCATGTTATCTGTCATTGTTGATATGATTTCAGGACGTAGTGATAGCGCAGTGGTAACGGGTTCGCTTCAGGTGCGAACTGCCCTGAGTTCACGCCCAGCTGTAATTGTTACGATAGTGGCCTTAGACAAGACTTTTAAATGTATCATCATCATCTTTAGTAATCGCATCACTCTGTCTAGAGTATACTCGCGATAGAGATTAAAATCATGCGCAGCTGGAGAGGTGGATTTGTACATTTAAAAGTCTGTCTATGTATACTTATTAAAAACAGGCTAAAAACGAGCGTGCCATTTACATGTTATGTATGCCAGCCATGACGGTCTTGAAGCCCTCTAGGGTGGACTGGTTCACGGCATGTTGAGGCAATCGGTTCCAGATGGTGACGGTGGCAGGAAAGAAGTTGTGATGATAAGTAGACTTAGTACAGGAGATATGTGTGTACTGTTGATTGTGATACCTGGAAGATCTAGATTGTCGGAGTGGTGGTTCAGGGTTGATGTCGACGAGCTTATGCTTGATTTTATATAGCATGGTGGCCCTGGCTACGTTTCGTCTGTGCTGTAGAGTGTTCCACTGGAGGTCTTTGAGCATGGTAGTGACGGAGCTTGTTCGCTGATAGTCATGTTTGACGAATCTGGCTGCTCTACGTTGTATCATCTCCAGCTTGTAGATTTATGATTGTATACATGTACCTACAGTAAATAACATTTTATTGCTTTTAATTTGAAGAATAATCTTAGTAGCGGAACAATGGAGCATCCTCACATACGGCTCCTAACTGAAAGAAAACGTTCAGGGAATACAATTTTCGTTGTTTGAAGAATGAATTAAATGAAAATTGCTTTCCCTTGACCGTATGTAGAGTCATCGATTAGATGGCGTGATTGTATGCACAGTGTGTTTCGTGCATGTAAGATGGCATAGCCATTCAGCCTTGTGGATCGTTTGCGACAAGTTGTTGTTTTGTGTTTTTTAGGTTTTTGTATTGGCAGTATACGACACATTGAGGATGATGGCATTGTTTTAATGATGCATTACACTTAATATAATTTTACATTATGATTGTGTCTATATAACGGAATGGAATTCGATCAGTATTAGGCCACGTTCTGTTTTTATTGTATACATATATTATACACGAGCCAACTTGTGCGATTATTTGCATGTCACTACGTCCTGTACAGGGATATATAAAGTGAGGTAGATTGCGTCTTGCCATAACAGACGAATATGTAGTGCAGTGGTTAATACGTTGGACTGGTAATCCAGTGATCGCAGTTTCGATCCCCCGCCAGACCCTAATAAAAATAACAGTCTTTCAGTTGGGACTTTAAAACGAGGTTTCGTTTTCGGTGCTTTACACCGTACACGTAAATGAACCATCATTGCACTATCGTCCACAAATCTAAAATGACTAATCTCTTCAGAATGCCTCGCTCATATGGGCAATCTGTAGCGACGATAAATAAACGTACATTGTTGCCATAACAGGACATTGGCAGACTGACACTCTAGAGTAAGACTTCGCTTATTAAATTTAATGGCACCAGGATCGTTTTAATTGACTATCTATCTAGGTTCCTGCTGCCACCAAATGACACACTCTACTGGTCCCAACAATCAACAGCAATCCCAAATAATATACACATGTATACGCTCCAATGTCAATTTGTGTATTGACTGGTCAGTTGTCCAGTTGGCAGCACGTTGGACTGCGATTCTAGGGATCACAGATTTAATCATTCGTCTGATGTGGACGCCATCTTGAATATTTTAATTTCCACGAGAATACAGCACATGCACCTATCAGATCTTGATTCAAAATACCTTAATTTAAACTTTATTTTATTTTATAACGATTGCGAAGCAAGTTTTAACAACTTATATTGATCACTCTCGTTGGCGCGTATGAAAGCGTAAATGTGGTCATTCGTGTTGAAGTAAACTGGAATACCCGGAGAAAACCCACCTGTCCGATCTGGCGGCCATCGTACAATCTCACATACTTCCCGGTCCGATGATCGAACCCGGGTTGCATTCGTGAGAAGCGAGCGCGCTAACCACTGCGCTAATCGGAAAAATACCGTGATGGTGCATAAGTCAATATGAAACATATGTTAGGGTGTTGACAAACATTTCCATTTGGCAACCAGAGTAATACATTATTTTCTTATCGATCATCAGGTATTGATTTGGGGGAGGATGGTCAAATGTGTTTGTGGCTGGTACTTGTTGCATACTGTAGTTTAGCACGGGAAACACGGGTAATGATATATATATATACTTTAGAGTGGAACGTAAACGTACCACTGTAACCTATCATCACTGATGGTCAGGAGTTCGAGCACCGTTCACACCGTGTCTCTTTATATGAAGAAGTTGGCAGTTTCTTACGGAGGTTGGTGCACCAAGTACTGGTTAACCACTGGAACCTACATCTACACAATACTCCCAACACTTAGACGTGAGTATGACAAGGAGGCGCTTGTCAGGGACAGTCGTTAAAAAGAACTACATACTAAGGTTAAAAACAGACATCATGTTACCGTGGCCAGCCGCTCAGCAAAAATGGTTAAGCTGAGGCTGGACTGTATAGTATGTGAGGCCATTCCAAAGACGTATTGTTCGAGGGGAAAAAACAGTTTATATGGTACTGGGCTCGGGACTGAGGAATTAAGTAGTTCAGGTTCCTTGTATGTGTTATATGGTTGTGGTCGGCGCATGCCAAATTATTTTATATAGGTAGGCCTACATTACTACCCAGGAAAGGTGTTGTTAGGTAAGCTGCACGTCGCTGAAGTGGAAAACCGATAGCGACGTTAAATAAACTTCAATTAAAATAAAGAGTAAACGTCACTCAACAATTGGTAGCAAGAAAATGATCATATTATGGTGTTTCGATGTTTTTTTCTGACAACATTCTCAGGATGTATAAATGTATTACCAACCATTGTCAATAGCATACTTATATATCATTGTATTGTGTTTTACGTTTATTTATCGTCGCTACCTGCTACCCATATGAGCGACGCCTCTTGAATAGATTAGTCATTTTAGATTTTTGGAGGATAGTGTAATGATACAGACAGAGACCCATTCCCGAGCCTCCTCTGGTTCTTTTACGTGCATGGTGTACAGCACCGACACGAGGCCTCGGTATAACGTCTCATCTTAAAGACTGTTAATTTTATTAGGGTCAGACAGGGGGATCGAACCTGCGATCCATGGATTACCAGTCCAGCGTGTTTGAACGTATGTAATGGAACTGTATGTTATATAGAGTCTCTGTGGCCGAGTCTAATGTGCTGTCGTTAGAACTCGCCTTTCACCGCTATCATCAGGTCTGTAGGTTTGCTCCATGTCAAGGACAAGTGATAACAATTTAATTGTGATATGTGAGAAAGTTGTTATAGTCGGTTACGGAGGTTGGAGAGTCGAATACTGGTTCTTACCCATTAAATGCGGGTGGTCTACTATCCACCACAACATACTGACCTGCTAGTAACACTCGCAATAGGAGTATTCAGAGATAGATAGATAGATTACATAATTTTATATTAGATAGATGGATGGATGGATGGATGGATGGATGGATAGATGGATGGATGGATGGATGGTGACATAGTGAGATTTCAATAGCGGTGTCCGACCTAAATGTGTCAGTGAACGGTGCTAGTATACTTTTTACACTTCTGGCTTGAAGGTGAAGATGTCGGTATTAAGAAATGTTCGATATTTACGGGTAAGAATGAACGAATAGAGATATGTTTCCAATGATAAACAAGCACACACTGTCTGTCTGTCCTGAGCACGGTCATCTCAGCAGGATCTGTCGCCAACTTACATAGATCAGGGTCACTTGACTGTCTTCCTACATAGACCAACTGTCAGACTAAGTTACTTCAACTTCAACTTACTGTCACTAAGTAACACTGAGTAAGGCAATAATCAATGTTCAGTATCTGTGAAGAATTTAATTCCTGAGAGTGCAACTTACAACTTATATTAATCACTCTCGAGACCTCATTACTGATGGAATTCATCGCTATGTGGGAGAGAAGAGGCAACATGGAATTTAAAGGTCCAGAGTTCGAACCCCCGATGTAGCCGCTACAATCGTGCCCTTAGGCAAGCAAGGCATTTAAATTCCACGTTGCCTCTTCTCTTTCCCACATGACGATGGATTCCATCAGGAATGAGGTCTCGAGAGTGATTAATATAAGTTATAAAACTTGTTTCACAATCAAACTAAAATAAATTTGTATAAACTAAGGAGAACAATTGAATGTTCTATTTTTCAGTCTATAGTGAACAGACCATACAGATGTTTGTACTCCACTGAGACTGGTGGTGGTGCCGACATTCCACAAGGTAAAACATTAATTGTTAGGATTCCATAATGTTACACACATTCCATGTAGAGGATTCCATAATGTTCCCAGCATTCCATGTAGAGGATTCCATAATGTTACATGCATTCCATGTAGAGGATTCCATAATGTTCCCAGCATTCCATGTAGAGGATTCCATAATGTTCCATGTAGAGGCTTCCATAATGTTACATGCATTCCATGTAGAGGATTCCATAATGTTCCATGCATTCCATGTAGAGGATTCCATAACGTTCCATGTAGAGGATTCCATAATGTTCCATGTAGAGGATTCCATAATGTTCCATGCATTCCATGTAGAGGATTCCATAATGTGCCATGCATTCCATGTAGAGGATTCCATAATGTGCCATGCATTCCATGTAGAGGATTCCATAATGTTACATGTAGAGGATTCCATAATGTTCCATGTAGAGGATTCCATAATGTTCCATGTAGAGGATTCCATAATGTTCCCAGCATTCCATGTAGAGGATTCCATAATGTTACACACATTCCATGTAGAGGATTCCATAATGTTCCATGTAGAGGATTCCATAATGTTCCCAGCATTCCATAATGTTCCCAGCATTCCATGTAGAGGATTCCATAATGTTCCCAGCATTCCATGTAGAGGATTCCATAATGTTCCATGTAGAGGATTCCATAATGTTACACACATTCCATGTAGAGGATTCCATAATGTTACATGCATTCCATGTAGAGGATTCCATAATGTTCCCAGCATTCCATGTAGAGGATTCCATAATGTTCCCAGCATTCCATGTAGAGGATTCCATAATGTTCCATGTAGAGGATTCCATAATGTTACACACATTCCATGTAGAGGATTCCATAATGTTCCCAGCATTCCATGTAGAGGATTCCATAATGTTCCATGCATTCCATGTAGAGGATTCCATAATGGTACATGCATTCCATGTAGAGGATTCCATAATGTTCCATGCATTCCATGTAGAGGATTCCATAATGTTACATGTAGAGGATTCCATAATGTTACATGCATTCCATAATGTTCCATGTAGAGGATACCATAATGTTCTCAGCATTCCATGTAGAGGATTCCATAATGTTCCATGCATTCCATGTAGAGGATTCCATAATGTTACATGCATTCCATAATGTTCCCAGCATTCCATGTATAGGATTCCATAATGTTACATGCATTCCATAATGTTCCCAGCATTCCATGTAGAGGATTCCATAATGTTCCATGCATTCCATGTAAAGGATTCCATAATGTTCCATGCATTCCATGTAGAGGATTCCATAATGTTCCCAGCATTCCATGTAGAGGATTCCATAATGTTGCACACATTCCACATAGAGGATTCCATAATGTTCCATGCATTCCATGTAGAGGATTCCATAATGTTCCCATCATTCCATGTAGAGGATTCCATAATGTTCCCAGCATTCCATGTAGAGGATTCCATAATGTTCCCAGCATTCCATGTAGAGGATTCCATAATGTTCCCAGCATTCCATGTAGAGGATTCCATAATGTTACATGCATTCCATGTAGAGGATTCCATAATGTTCCATGTAGAGGATTCCATAATGTTCCATGCATTCCATGTAGAGGATTCCATAATGTTGCACGCATTCCATGTAGAGGATTCCATAAAGTTACATGCATTCCATGTAGAGGATTCCATAATGTTCCCAGCATTCAATGTAGCGGATTCCATAATGGTACACACATTCCATGTAGAGGATTCCATAATGTTCCCAGCATTCCATGTAGAGGATTCCATAATGTTACATGCATTCCATGTAGAGGATTCCATAATGTTACATGCATTCCATGTAGAGGATTCCATAATGTTCCCAGCATTCCATGTAGAGGATTCCATAATGTTGCACGCATTCCATGTAGAGGATTCCATAATGTTGCACGCATTCCATGTAGAGGATTCCATAATGTTCCCAGCATTCAATGTAGCGGATTCCATAATGGTACACACAATCCATGTAGAGGATTCCATAATGTTACATGCATTCCATGTAGAGGATTCCATAATGTTACATGCATTCCATGTAGAGGATTCCATAATGTTCCCAGCATTCCATGTAGAGGATTCCATAATGTTGCACGCATTCCATGTAGAGGATTCCATAATGTTGCACACATTCCATGTAGAGGATTCCATAATGTTGCACGCATTCCATGTAGAGGATTCCATAATGTTCCCAGCATTCAATGTAGCGGATTCCATAATGGTACACACATTCCATGTAGAGGATTCCATAATGTTCCCAGCATTCCATGTAGAGGATTCCATAATGTTCCATGTAGAGGATTCCATAATGTTCCCAGCATTCCATGTAGAGGATTCCATAATGTTCCATGCATTCCATGTAGAGGATTCCATAATGTTCCCAGCATTCCATGTAGAGGATTCCATAATGTTACATGCATTCCATGTAGAGGATTCCATAATGTTACATGCATTCCATGTAGAGGATTCCATAATGTGACATGCATTCCATGTAGAGGATTCCATAATGTTACACACATTCCATGTAGAGGATTCCATAATGTTACATGCATTCCATGTAGAGGATTCCATAATGTTACATGCATTCCATGTAGAGGATTCCATAATGTTACATGCATTCCATGTAGAGGATTCCATAATGTTACATGCATTCCATGTAGAGGATTCCATAATGTTACATGCATTCCATGTAGAGGATTCCATAATGTTACATGCATTCCATGTAGAGGATTCCATAATGTTACATGCATTCCATGTAGAGGATTCCATAATGTTACATGCATTCCATGTAGAGGATTCCATAATGTTACATGCATTCCATGTAGAGGATTCCATAATGTTACATGCATTCCATGTAGAGGATTCCATAATGTTACATGCATTCCATGTAGAGGATTCCATAATGTTACACACATTCCATGTAGAGGATTCCATAATGTTACACACATTCCATGTAGAGGATTCCATAATGTTACACACATTCCATGTAGAGGATTCCATAAAGTTACATGCATTCCATGTAGAGGATTCCATAATGTTACATGCATTCCATGTTACATCGCACGTATAAATGCGTTGTTACTACAAATTCTTCCGAATACATTTGAACACTAAACATTGAATCCATAAACAGTGTTTTTGTGGTCTACAAACTTTCAAAATTGAAAGTAGGATTTCAAATAACGGTCATCCACACACCTAAATTGCCGTTTGTTCGATACTAAACGCGAGATAATGTCGTTTAGAGATAACTACTAAAATTAAGTCTACAAAATAAATATGCACAGGCACAAATGTGAGAATGTGTAGTAGCAACGTATTTATACATTCCGCTTTGAACTTCATTGGGGGAGATTCTGTGTAAGCGGCCCGGCTACATGTATCTCAGCCAGTAAAGTGTTTGCATAGTAAGCGAAATGTCCCAGGTTCGAATCCCAGGTTCATTACACATTTAGTACCTCGGATTAAAGACCCATTCCAGAGTCTCCTCTGGTTCTTTTACGTGCTCGGTGTAAAGCACTGGCAAGAGACCTCGGTTTAAAGTCCCATCTGAAAGGCTGTTAATTTTATTAGGGTCAGACTGGGGGATTGAACCTGCGATCCCTGGATTACCAGTCCAGCGTGTTAACCACTGGACTACAGATCCGTCCGGCTACAGTTCACACATTTAAGTGCTGTAAACAACTATTATAATGTACTTTGCAAGCAGATCCGTCCGTTAATGAGATTGTAATCTAACACATGCATTTTATTCTTGCAGCACCCACTACTCCACCCCCCACTCCACTCCCGAAACCAGCCACACCTACAGTTTCAGATGACAACACAAAATACCAGAGTGGCGATGCCTACTTTGGACATAATGAACAGAGTTTTTATGACTATGAAGTAGACATGGCTTCGAAGAGAGTTGGCCAACCATCATCCCTATCTAAATAAGCAGTGAAGCATGGGATATATATTAACACATGTACAGTACAGTGCCGTAGCCAGAATATGAAAATAACCGAGGCAACCCCCCCCCCCCCGGAATTATTTTGTGGGTGCTTGTCTGTGCATTCTGAAGGCAGTTTTATCATTTTTCCTGTCGTTACTTTCCAAATTCTAACCGAGGTGAGTGCCTCATTTACCTCAGTGTGGCTACGGGCCTGGGGACTATTTTTTGCAGTGGCGTAGCTTCCAATAGGCACTGTGGACACTTTGCCCCCCGAAATTGAAAATATGAAAAATGCAATATAAATGAAGAATAAGGGGAGTGGGGGTGTGTATGATGTGCAGCTATCGAATATGAAAATATGTCGTTATTTCGTTACTTTTTAATTGATAAAAGATGATTTTCAGAACATGTTTTCTTATTTCTTGTCGGAATGTCCCAGAATGCAGCTGCGGTGATAATGATATAGACTTCTTCCGGGAAGATACTCTGTAGCCCTCCATCCTACCCCCCCCCCAATGATCCTAATAGTGCCTACACATATTAAACCTTAAGCCCTAGCTACGCCCCTGGTGTATTGTGTTATCCTCAAGTCTACAGCATCAACAGTATTTAACTCTTTGCATGCTGGGTAAAATAAAGACTATAAATAGTTTGTAGCAGCCGGTTAGTCGCCCAAATGCATTTATGCTGTTGCGACCACAGGAACTTGAAAATTTTATCAATAAGCCACATCTTTTTTTTTAATAGAGGGTCCTAGGATAGAGGTACGAGACCTTTGGTGGCTTATTGATAAAATGTCAAGTTCCTGTGTTGCGACTTAACAAATTTATATAAACATGTAGTAGTAACGGCCGACAATTCAGTAATATGTTTTTCTTATTTATCAGGCGCGTATTTGTCTTTACGCCACAATGCCAGGGGCTTGCACATTATATTTAGGAAGTGGATTTATTTTGCTGGATATTCAGCAGTAGATGAAAAACTGAACATTTCTTGTGTGTTTGTTAGTGTATAAACTTCCCTGTGTTTGTTAGTGTATAAACTTCCCTGTGTTTGTTAGTGTATAAACTTCCCTGTGTTTGTTAGTGTATAAACTTCCCTGTGTTTGTTAGTGTATAAACTTCCCTGTGTTTGTTAGTGTATAAACTTCCCTGTGTTTGTTAGTGTATAAACTTCCCTGTGTTTGTTAGTGTAGAAACTTCCCTGTGTTTGTTAGTGTATAAACTTCCCTGTGTTTGTTAGTGTATAAACTTCCCTGTGTTTGTTAGTGTATAAACTTCCCTGTGTTTGTTAGTGTATAAACTTCCCTGTGTTTGTTAGTGTATAAACTTCCCTGTGTTTGTTAGTGTATAAACTTCCCTGTGTTTGTTAGTGTATAAACTTCCCTGTGTTTGTTAGTGTATAAACTTCCCTGTGTTTGTTAGTGTATAAACGTCCCTTAAACTATGCCAGAGTGCACCATTTCATGTCTAGGTTTCAAAGAATTAGTGGGGGTTAGATGCCCCCAGACCCACTACTGGGTTCACACCTTTGCAAATGTGCACCTATGGTGCTTAATAGTTCAAAAGGGCTTGCACATCATTTTCAGCTGGTAACACACTGAAATGTACAACCTACACTGAAATGTACAAATATGTCATTGAATTTCTTTATGTAACTGTATATATGCAGATATAATGAATGCCATGACATAGTTCACTGTTATTTTCACCACTAGCTATATTGACCATGAAATCAAGTCTTTGACTTGCATGCTAGATTTTGAAATACAAATGTCATGGTTACAATAATTTTTTATGCTATATTTTATTTGTTGAGCATTTTTAGAATATTAAAAATGATATAAATGTTGATTACATACTTTCGTTGGTAGGGACTTGCTCCGCCCTAAATACCTCAGGCCTGCCATAATAAGAGACATAGGTGAGTTACTGCCCCTGAATACTCCCTAAATATTTCCATATATTATTGTCATGGGTAAATGTTTAAAATTGCATCTGTAATTGTGAATCGCAATAGAATAATATTTAATTTTTGCGCTATATAAATGCTATGTATTTGTATTTTAAAAGTAGGTAGGTCCTATTAAGTGTTTTCCTCTGTTTTTATCGTTGTTTCCTTTGCACAACATGCAAGCAATTTTATTCCACTATCGTTTCTTAAGAGTATTATATTACTATATCTCGACAGATCTCCTACAGTATATGCAATGTGTACTTATTTGTAAAACAGTGCTATCAGTTAAGTAACACGATTTTGATAAATTCACATTTATCTTACCGCAACATCTGGTTTGGAAACAACAGTAAAAACAAAGGATTTTAACTAAAAGAACCTATTCACATTTTGGAATAAATCAGACTTTATATGACAAGGGAGGTAATAGAAAATTAGAGACGTCTCTCATTGAAGCCTTTTTTGAAAAGTTAGTTTATATACAAATTTATTTTAGCTCGATTGCGAAACAAGTTCTTACAACTTATATTAATCACTCTCGAGACCTCATTCCTGATGGAATCCATCACCACGAGGGAAGAGGCAATGTGGAATTTAAATGCCTTGCCTAAGGGCACAATCATAACAGCTCCAGAGGGGCTCGAACTCAGGACCTTTCGCACCTGAAAAGTTAGCGAAGACAATTCGAAATTCGCGGAGAACGTAAACCTCCAGTTTCTACCACTGCATTCAGGAAAGCAAATATAAATAGATTCGAAGATTCTTGTAGAAAAGCCATTAATAACGTCCAGTGGTATAAAACTATTTTCAAATCTCGAACCAATTCTGAAACATTTTGAGCAGCCAATCAACAATGATTAATGTTCAATTTGAGAGTTGAAAATGTTTGATGATTTTGTAACATGTCTCAACATTTACAGTTTACAAAATAGTTCGACATAATCAAGGTTTGACATAGCGAAATTCGATATAAACAGAGTCAGTGATAGTGTCTGAAACTGGACTTTGATCAGATAACTGGAGAATTCGACATAACCAACTTTGGCATAGCATATACCTTTATTACCTCCAATACTGGAGAGCAGAACAAGAAGTTTTCATATATAATTTACATAGAAATCAATACAAACAGAATGTAAAATTGCATAGAAGATTACAAATAGAAATGTGGCAAGTCGGTGTAAGATCTCAATCGGTCAGACATGACAGTAGATCACCAATCCCTCATATATAAGCGATAAACATCTTCCACCGAGTCACTCTACATGTAATCCAAGATGTGTACATTGTAATGTACACGTGGATAAATAATATTCAGGAGAATTCGTATTGAGTTAGATAATTAAGTAACATGCACTTATCATCAAATTCAGTATCCTTGTCGAAACGAAATACAAGGAGGACAATGTATGTGACTTCTGATTGGAATACAAGGAGGACAATGTGACTTCTGATTGGAATACAAGGAGGACAATGTATGTGACTTCTGATTGGAATACAAGGAGGACAATGTGACTTCTGATTGGAATACAAGGAGGACAATGTGACTTCTGATTGGAATACAAGGAGGACAATGTGACTTCTGATTGGAATACAAGGAGGACAATGTGACATCTGATTGGAATACAAGGACAATGTGACTTCTGATTGGAATACAAGGAGGACAATGTGACTTCTGATTGGAATACAAGGAGGACAATGTGACTTCTGATTGGAATACAAAGAGGACAATGTGACTTCTGATTGGAATACAAGGAGGAAAATGTGACTTCTGATTGGAATACAAGGAGGACAATGTGACTTCTGATTGGAATACAAGGAGGACAATGTGACTTCTGATTGGAATACAAGGAGGACAATGTGACATCTGATTGGAATACAAGGACAATGTGACTTCTGATTGGAATACAAGGACAATGTGACTTCTGATTGGAATACAAGGAGGAAAATGTGACTTCTGATTGGAATACAAGGAGGACAATGTGACTTCTGATTGGAATACAAGGACAATGTGACTTCTGATTGGAATACAAGGACAATGTGACTTCTGATTGGAATACAAGGACAATGTGACTTCTGATTGGAATACAAGGACAATGTGACTTCTGATTGGAATACAAGGAGGACAATGTGACTTCTGATTGGAATACAAGGAGGAAAATGTGACTTCTGATTGGAATACAAAGAGGACAATGTGACTTCTGATTGGAATACAAGGAGGAAAATGTGACTTCTGATTGGAATACAAGGAGGACAATGTGACTTCTGATTGGAATACAAGGAGGACAATGTGACTTCTGATTGGAATACAAGACAGTAACATGCATAAATAGACTGTATATTCAGGGTTCATTCTAGGTCAAAAATGTTGGGAAAAGTGAGAAAGCACGTGATCGCTTCCTTAAAGTGTGTTCTTTAATATACTTCTGCAAAATAGGGTTAAAATGCACAGTACAACCATTAAATACAACATTTGAATAGAAGGAGTGCTTTATAATGAGCCAGTGTACTTTACTAGACACAATTTTGTTTGAAAATCGTAAAAACCAAAAAAAATAATTTCGCCCACATCGCCCTCTAAACTGATCCCTGGTATATTTATCCAATCAGATCACATTTCCAATAACCCACGCTATCGTACTAAGCACTGATGTACTCCTGACTCCTGACCGTAGTATAACCCACGCTATCGTACTAAGCACTGATGTACTCCTGACCATAGTATAACCCACGCTATCGTACTAAGCACTGATGTACTCCTCACTCCTGACCATAGTATAACCCACGCTATCGTACTAAGCACTGATGTACTCCTGACCATAGTATAACCCACGCTATCGTACTAAGCACTGATGTACTCCTGACCATAGTATAACCCACGCTATCGTACTAAGCACTGATGTACTCCTGACCATAGTATAACCCACGCTATCGTACTAAGCACTGATGTACTCCTGACCATAGTATAACCCACGCTATCGTACTAAGCACTGATGTACTCCTCACTCCTCACTCCTGACCATAGTATAACCCACGCTATCGTACTAAGCACTGATGTACTCCTGACCGTAGTATAACCCACGCTATCGTACTAAGCACTGATGTACTCCTGACCATAGTATAACCCACGCTATCGTACTAAGCACTGATGTACTCCTGACCGTAGTATAACCCACGCTATCGTACTAAGCACTGATGTACTCCTGACCATAGTATAACCCACGCTATCGTACTAAGCACTGATGTACTCCTGACCGTAGTATAACCCACGCTATCGTACTAAGCACTGATGTACTCCTGACCATAGTATAACCCACGCTATTGTACTAAGCACTGATGTACTCCTGACCATAGTATAACCCATGCTATCGTACTAAGCACTGATGTACTCCTGACTCCTCTCCTCACTCCTGACCGTAGTATAACCCACGCTATCGTACTAAGCACTGATGTACTCCTGACCATAGTATAACCCACGCTATCGTACTAAGCACTGATGGACTCCTGACTCCTCTCCTCACTCCTGACCATAGTATAACCCACGCTATCGTACTAAGCACTGATGTACTCCTCACCGTAGTATAACCCACGCTATTGTACTAAGCACTGATGTACTCCTCACCATAGTATAACCCACGCTATCGTACTAAGCACTGATGTACTCCTGACCGTAGTATAACCCACGCTATCGTACTAAGCACTGATGTACTCCTCACCATAGTATAACCCACGCTATCGTACTAAGCACTGATGTACTCCTCACCATAGTATAACCCACGCTATCGTACTAAGCACTGATGTACTCCTGACCGTAGTATAACCCACGCTATCGTACTAAGCACTGATGTACTCCTCACCATAGTATAACCCACGCTATCGTACTAAGCACTGATGTACTCCTCACTCCTGACCGTAGTATAACCCACGCTATCGTACTAAGCACTGATGTACTCCTCACTCCTGACCATAGTATAACCCACGCTATCGTACTAAGCACTGATGTACTCCTGACTCCTCTCCTCACTCCTGACCGTAGTATAACCCACGCTATCGTACTAAGCACTGATGTACTCCTGACCATAGTATAACCCACGCTATCGTACTAAGCACTGATGTACTCCTGACTCCTCTCCTCACTCCTGACCATAGTATAACCCACGCTATCGTACTAAGCACTGATGTACTCCTGACCGTAGTATAACCCACGCTATCGTACTAAGCACTGATGTACTCCTCACCATAGTATAACCCACGCTATCGTACTAAGCACTGATGTACTCCTCACTCCTGACCGTAGTATAACCCACGCTATCGTACTAAGCACTGATGTACTCCTCACCATAGTATAACCCACGCTATCGTACTAAGCACTGATGTACTCCTGACCGTAGTATAACCCACGCTATCGTACTAAGCACTGATGTACTCCTCACCATAGTATAACCCACGCTATCGTACTAAGCACTGATGTACTCCTCACTCCTGACCGTAGTATAACCCACGTTATCGTACTAAGCACTGATGTACTCCTCACTCCTGACCATAGTATAACCCACGCTATCGTACTAAGCACTGATGTACTCCTCACTCCTGACCGTAGTATAACCCACGCTATCGTACTAAGCACTGATGTACTCCTGACCATAGTATAACCCACGCTATCGTACTAAGCACTGATGTACTCCTGACCATAGTATAACCCACGCTATCGTACTAAGCACTGATGTACTCCTGACTCCTGACCGTAGTATAACCCACGCTATCGTACTAAGCACTGATGTACTCCTCACTCCTGACCATAGTATAACCCACGCTATCGTACTAAGCACTGATGTACTCCTGACCGTAGTATAACCCACGCTATCGTACTAAGCACTGATGTACTCCTCACTCCTGACCATAGTATAACCCACGCTATCGTACTAAGCACTGATGTACTCCTAACCGTAGTATAACCCACGCTATCGTACTAAGCACTGATGTACTCCTGACCATAGTATAACCCACGCTATCGTACTAAGCACTGATGTACTCCTGACCGTAGTATAACCCACGCTATCGTACTAAGCACTGATGTACTCCTGACCGTAGTATAACCCACGCTATCGTACTAAGCACTGATGTACTCCTGACCGTAGTATAACCCACGCTATCGTACTAAGCACTGATGTACTCCTCACTCCTGACCGTAGTATAACCCACGCTATCGTACTAAGCACTGATGTACTCCTCACTCCTGACCATAGTATAACCCACGCTATCGTACTAAGCACTGATGTACTCCTCACTCCTGACCATAGTATAACCCACGCTATCGTACTAAGCACTGATGTACTCCTCATTCCTGACCATAGTATAACCCACGCTATCGTACTAAGCACTGATGTACTCCTCACTCCTGACCATAGTATAACCCACGCTATCGTACTAAGCACTGATGTACTCCTGACCATAGTATAACCCACGCTATCGTACTAAGCACTGATGTACTCCTCACTCCTGACCGTAGTATAACCCACGCTATCGTACTAAGCACTGATGTACTCCTGACTCCTCTCCTCACTCCTGACCATAGTATAACCCACGCTATCGTACTAAGCACTGATGTACTCCTCACCGTAGTATAACCCACGCTATTGTACTAAGCACTGATGTACTCCTCACCATAGTATAACCCACGCTATCGTACTAAGCACTGATGTACTCCTGACCGTAGTATAACCCACGCTATCGTACTAAGCACTGATGTACTCCTCACCATAGTATAACCCACGCTATCGTACTAAGCACTGATGTACTCCTCACTCCTGACCGTAGTATAACCCACGCTATCGTACTAAGCACTGATGTACTCCTCACTCCTGACCATAGTATAACCCACGCTATCGTACTAAGCACTGATGTACTCCTGACTCCTCTCCTCACTCCTGACCGTAGTATAACCCACGCTATCGTACTAAGCACTGATGTACTCCTGACCATAGTATAACCCACGCTATCGTACTAAGCACTGATGTACTCCTGACTCCTCTCCTCACTCCTGACCATAGTATAACCCACGCTATCGTACTAAGCACTGATGTACTCCTGACCGTAGTATAACCCACGCTATCGTACTAAGCACTGATGTACTCCTCACCATAGTATAACCCACGCTATCGTACTAAGCACTGATGTACTCCTCACTCCTGACCGTAGTATAACCCACGCTATCGTACTAAGCACTGATGTACTCCTCACCATAGTATAACCCACGCTATCGTACTAAGCACTGATGTACTCCTGACCGTAGTATAACCCACGCTATCGTACTAAGCACTGATGTACTCCTCACCATAGTATAACCCACGCTATCGTACTAAGCACTGATGTACTCCTCACCATAGTATAACCCACGCTATCGTACTAAGCACTGATGTACTCCTCACCGTAGTATAACCCACGCTATCGTACTAAGCACTGATGTACTCCTCACTCCTGACCATAGTATAACCCACGCTATCGTACTAAGCACTGATGTACTCCTCACTCCTGACCGTAGTATAACCCACGCTATCGTACTAAGCACTGATGTACTCCTGACCATAGTATAACCCACGCTATCGTACTAAGCACTGATGTACTCCTGACCATAGTATAACCCACGCTATCGTACTAAGCACTGATGTACTCCTGACTCCTGACCGTAGTATAACCCACGCTATCGTACTAAGCACTGATGTACTCCTCACTCCTGACCGTAGTATAACCCACGCTATCGTACTAAGCACTGATGTACTCCTGACCGTAGTATAACCCACGCTATCGTACTAAGCACTGATGTACTCCTCACTCCTGACCGTAGTATAACCCACGCTATCGTACTAAGCACTGATGTACTCCTGACCATAGTATAACCCACGCTATCGTACTAAGCACTGATGTACCTCCTCACTCCTGACCATAGTATAACCCACGCTATCGTACTAAGCACTGATGTACTCCTGACCGTAGTATAACCCACGCTATCGTACTAAGCACTGATGTACTCCTCACCATAGTATAACCCACGCTATCGTACTAAGCACTGATGTACTCCTCACTCCTGACCGTAGTATAACCCACGCTATCGTACTAAGCACTGATGTACTCCTCACCATAGTATAACCCACGCTATCGTACTAAGCACTGATGTACTCCTGACCGTAGTATAACCCACGCTATCGTACTAAGCACTGATGTACTCCTCACCATAGTATAACCCACGCTATCGTACTAAGCACTGATGTACTCCTCACTCCTGACCGTAGTATAACCCACGCTATCGTACTAAGCACTGATGTACTCCTCACTCCTGACCATAGTATAACCCACGCTATCGTACTAAGCACTGATGTACTCCTGACCGTAGTATAACCCACGCTATCGTACTAAGCACTGATGTACTCCTGACCATAGTATAACCCACGCTATCGTACTAAGCACTGATGTACTCCTGACCATAGTATAACCCACGCTATCGTACTAAGCACTGATGTACTCCTGACTCCTGACCGTAGTATAACCCACGCTATCGTACTAAGCACTGATGTACTCCTCACTCCTGACCATAGTATAACCCACGCTATCGTACTAAGCACTGATGTACTCCTGACCGTAGTATAACCCACGCTATCGTACTAAGCACTGATGTACTCCTCACTCCTGACCATAGTATAACCCACGCTATCGTACTAAGCACTGATGTACTCCTACCCACTCCTGACCATAGTATAACCCACGCTATCGTACTAAGCACTGATGTACTCCTGACCGTAGTATAACCCACGCTATCGTACTAAGCACTGATGTACTCCTGACCATAGTATAACCCACGCTATCGTACTAAGCACTGATGTACTCCTGACCGTAGTATAACCCACGCTATCGTACTAAGCACTGATGTACTCCTCACTCCTCCGTAGTATAACCACGCTACTACTAAGCACTGATGTACTCCTGACCATAGTATAACCCACGCTATCGTACTAAGCACTGATGTACTCCTCACTCCTGACCATAGTATAACCCACGCTATCGTACTAAGCACTGATGTACTCCTCACTCCTGACCATAGTATAACCCACGCTATCGTACTAAGCACTGATGTACTCCTCACTCCTGACCATAGTATAACCCACGCTATCGTACTAAGCACTGATGTACTCCTGACCATAGTATAACCCACGCTATCGTACTAAGCACTGATGTACTCCTCACTCCTGACCGTAGTATAACCCACGCTATCGTACTAAGCACTGATGTACTCCTCCTCACTCCTGACCATAGTATAACCCACGCTATCGTACTAAGCACTGATGTACTCCTCACCGTAGTATAACCCACGCTATCGTACTAAGCACTGATGTACTCCTCACCATAGTATAACCCACGCTATCGTACTAAGCACTGATGTACTCCTGACCGTAGTATAACCCACGCTATCGTACTAAGCACTGATGTACTCCTCACCATAGTATAACCCACGCTATCGTACTAAGCACTGATGTACTCCTCACTCCTGACCGTAGTATAACCCACGCTATCGTACTAAGCACTGATGTACTCCTCACTCCTGACCATAGTATAACCCACGCTATCGTACTAAGCACTGATGTACTCCTACCCTCCTCACTCCTGACCGTAGTATAACCCACGCTATCGTACTAAGCACTGATGTACTCCTGACCATAGTATAACCCACGCTATCGTACTAAGCACTGATGTACTCCTGACTCCTCTCCTCACTCCTGACCATAGTATAACCCACGCTATCGTACTAAGCACTGATGTACTCCTGACCGTAGTATAACCCACGCTATCGTACTAAGCACTGATGTACTCCTCACCATAGTATAACCCACGCTATCGTACTAAGCACTGATGTACTCCTCACTCCTGACCGTAGTATAACCCACGCTATCGTACTAAGCACTGATGTACTCCTCACCATAGTATAACCCACGCTATCGTACTAAGCACTGATGTACTCCTGACCGTAGTATAACCCACGCTATCGTACTAAGCACTGATGTACTCCTCACCATAGTATAACCCACGCTATCGTACTAAGCACTGATGTACTCCTCACCATAGTATAACCCACGCTATCGTACTAAGCACTGATGTACTCCTCACCGTAGTATAACCCACGCTATCGTACTAAGCACTGATGTACTCCTCACTCCTGACCATAGTATAACCCACGCTATCGTACTAAGCACTGATGTACTCCTCACTCCTGACCGTAGTATAACCCACGCTATCGTACTAAGCACTGATGTACTCCTGACCATAGTATAACCCACGCTATCGTACTAAGCACTGATGTACTCCTGACCATAGTATAACCCACGCTATCGTACTAAGCACTGATGTACTCCTCACTCCTGACCGTAGTATAACCCACGCTATCGTACTAAGCACTGATGTACTCCTCACTCCTGACCATAGTATAACCCACGCTATCGTACTAAGCACTGATGTACTCCTGACCGTAGTATAACCCACGCTATCGTACTAAGCACTGATGTACTCCTCACTCCTGACCGTAGTATAACCCACGCTATCGTACTAAGCACTGATGTACTCCTCACTCCTGACCATAGTATAACCCACGCTATCGTACTAAGCACTGATGTACTCCTCACTCCTGACCGTAGTATAACCCACGCTATCGTACTAAGCACTGATGTACTCCTGACCATAGTATAACCCACGCTATCGTACTAAGCACTGATGTACTCCTGACCGTAGTATAACCCACGCTATCGTACTAAGCACTGATGTACTCCTGACCATAGTATAACCCACGCTATCGTACTAAGCACTGATGTACTCCTGACCGTAGTATAACCCACGCTATCGTACTAAGCACTGATGTACTCCTCACTCCTGACCGTAGTATAACCCACGCTATCGTACTAAGCACTGATGTACTCCTGACCATAGTATAACCCACGCTATCGTACTAAGCACTGATGTACTCCTCACTCCTGACCATAGTATAACCCACGCTATCGTACTAAGCACTGATGTACTCCTCACTCCTGACCATAGTATAACCCACGCTATCGTACTAAGCACTGATGTACTCCTCACTCCTGACCGTAGTATAACCCACGCTATCGTACTAAGCACTGATGTACTCCTCACCATAGTATAACCCACGCTATCGTACTAAGCACTGATGTACTCCTGACCGTAGTATAACCCACGCTATCGTACTAAGCACTGATGTACTCCTCACTCCTGACCGTAGTATAACCCACGCTATCGTACTAAGCACTGATGTACTCCTCACTCCTGACCGTAGTATAACCCACGCTATCGTACTAAGCACTGATGTACTCCTCACTCCTGACCGTAGTATAACCCACGCTATCGTACTAAGCACTGATGTACTCCTCACTCCTGACCGTAGTATAACCCACGCTATCGTACTAAGCACTGATGTACTCCTCACCATAGTATAACCCACGCTATCGTACTAAGCACTGATGTACTCCTGACCATAGTATAACCCACGCTATCGTACTAAGCACTGATGTTCCTGACCATAGTATAACCCACGCTATCGTACTAAGCACTGATGTACTCCTCACTCCTGACCGTAGTATAACCCACGCTATCGTACTAAGCACTGATGTACTCCTCACTCCTGACCATAGTATAACCCACGCTATCGTACTAAGCACTGATGTACTCCTGACCGTAGTATAACCCACGCTATCGTACTAAGCACTGATGTACTCCTCACTCCTGACCATAGTATAACCCACGCTATCGTACTAAGCACTGATGTACTCCTAACCGTAGTATAACCCACGCTATCGTACTAAGCACTGATGTACTCCTGACCATAGTATAACCCACGCTATCGTACTAAGCACTGATGTACTCCTGACCGTAGTATAACCCACGCTATCGTACTAAGCACTGATGTACTCCTGACCGTAGTATAACCCACGCTATCGTACTAAGCACTGATGTACTCCTCACTCCTGACCGTAGTATAACCCACGCTATCGTACTAAGCACTGATGTACTCCTCACTCCTGACTCCTGACCATAGTATAACCCACGCTATCGTACTAAGCACTGATGTACTCCTCACTCCTGACCATAGTATAACCCACGCTATCGTACTAAGCACTGATGTACCCACTCCTCACTCCTGACCATAGTATAACCCACGCTATCGTACTAAGCACTGATGTACTCCTCACTCCTGACCATAGTATAACCCACGCTATCGTACTAAGCACTGATGTACTCCTGACCATAGTATAACCCACGCTATCGTACTAAGCACTGATGTACTCCTCACTCCTGACCGTAGTATAACCCACGCTATCGTACTAAGCACTGATGTACCCTCCTCACTCCTGACCATAGTATAACCCACGCTATCGTACTAAGCACTGATGTACTCCTCACCGTAGTATAACCCACGCTATCGTACTAAGCACTGATGTACTCCTCACCATAGTATAACCCACGCTATCGTACTAAGCACTGATGTACTCCTGACCGTAGTATAACCCACGCTATCGTACTAAGCACTGATGTACTCCTCACCATAGTATAACCCACGCTATCGTACTAAGCACTGATGTACTCCTCACCATAGTATAACCCACGCTATCGTACTAAGCACTGATGTACTCCTGACCGTAGTATAACCCACGCTATCGTACTAAGCACTGATGTACTCCTCACCATAGTATAACCCACGCTATCGTACTAAGCACTGATGTACTCCTCACTCCTGACCGTAGTATAACCCACGCTATCGTACTAAGCACTGATGTACTCCTCACTCCTGACCATAGTATAACCCACGCTATCGTACTAAGCACTGATGTACTCCTCACTCCTGACCGTAGTATAACCCACGCTATCGTACTAAGCACTGATGTACTCCTCACCATAGTATAACCCACGCTATCGTACTAAGCACTGATGTACTCCTGACCGTAGTATAACCCACGCTATCGTACTAAGCACTGATGTACTCCTCACCATAGTATAACCCACGCTATCGTACTAAGCACTGATGTACTCCTCACTCCTGACCGTAGTATAACCCACGCTATCGTACTAAGCACTGATGTACTCCTCACTCCTGACCATAGTATAACCCACGCTATCGTACTAAGCACTGATGTACTCCTCACTCCTGACCGTAGTATAACCCACGCTATCGTACTAAGCACTGATGTACTCCTGACCATAGTATAACCCACGCTATCGTACTAAGCACTGATGTACTCCTGACCGTAGTATAACCCACGCTATCGTACTAAGCACTGATGTACTCCTCACTCCTGACCGTAGTATAACCCACGCTATCGTACTAAGCACTGATGTACTCCTCACTCCTGAC
>JABXNX010001506.1:0-12523 GCA_014843695.1 Archivesica marissinica | reverse complement strand
GTACTGTTCTTCTAACATATGCTACACTCATGTAGTGGTGCGTATGTATGCATCTACATAATTATACTGTTCTTCTAACATATTTTACACTCGTGTAGTGGTTTGTATGTATGCATCTACATGTGCTTGTTAACATTTTCAGAATGACTGAACGCCTTATTACATATTCCACACTCAACTGACCGTTCTCCAGTATGCTTAAACATACTTATGCTGCTATTATAGGCTAGACTGACTTTAAAAGTTTGTGTCTTAACAAATGATTCTTAGTTTATACAAATTTATTTTTAGCTCGATTGCGAAACAAGTTCTTTCAACTTATATTAATCACTCTCGAGACCTCATTCCTGATGGAATCCTTCGCCATGAAGGAGAGAGAAGAGGCAATATGGAATTTAAATGCCTTGCCTAAGGGCACACTCGTAACGGCTCCAGCGGGGCTCGAACTCCGGACCTTTCGCACCTGAAGCGAACGCGTATCCACTGCGCTATTACGACTTCCAAATGATTCTTAGTCTCCCTAGGCTAAACTAAATGTGCATAAATGTTTGCTAAAAAGTATGTTGTATTCATTTTAAGAATAAATAATGGTTTCATGGTTCCCAGCAATATTAAGCGTTGTTAAAGTGTGTTGTGGCCAAAGGCGTATAACCCGATGAAAAATTTAAATAGTTTCAATAAAAAATAAGTGACTATTCATTTTTATTTAAATTTGCCTGGGCTAGCACTACTAAATGTAAGCACGCCTGGTGTCGTTCATACCCCGATGGAAACTATTAACCCGCGATTCATTTCTTATATTTACATTAATTATTCTTAATGAACGGCACATATTGCAATTAAAATGAATTTAGTCCACATTTGCGACTTACCATGTACCGGACCTGGTTAATAACTCATCGCTAGACGTGATTTATGTTTATTTATCGTCGCTACCGGTTACCCATATGAGCGACGCCTCCTGAAGAGATTAGTCATCTTAGATTTTTGGAGGATAGTGCAATGATACAGACAGAGACCCATTCCAGAACCTCCTCTTGTTCTTTTACGCGCACGGTGTAAAGCACCGACCCGAGACCTCGGTTTAAAGTCACAATTGTTAATTTTATTAGGGTCAGACGGGGGCGATCGCTAGACCATCGTATGCTGTAAGACACACCCTTTTCTTGTTGCAATGAGGTCTGCCTTGCACTGCTAATGCGTATGCCCGTAACTTTGCGTGTGCGTATCTTATTGGTATGAGAATCAGATACATTATATAAGCATGTGTCATTTGGTCATTTGCAAACAATCACTGTATTATACACTGGATTAAATTGTGTTATACGCTGAGAGTTCTTTGTGCAGTTCACGTTCTCTCTCGAGTCTGAATCATATATATTCTACCGGGCATAATTACGACAAGCGAACGTGTCGGGTAAACATTTGCTCAATTTGCTACAGTATGTACACATTATATCAAAACAGTTCAATATATTAAAACAGATTTCAATAATATTGCAATTTATAATATACATGTGCAATTACAGATTTCAATAACATTGCAATTTATATGATGCATGTGAAAGAGGATGAACTGGTTTTTATTACCATGAAGTCAGGAACTTCGTTTAACATAATTATTTTATAAATCATTACAATAAACTTTTAGAAGTCTAGTATTTTAGAAGAAGTATCAAAAGTCTTTCTTTTTTTTAAACAACCCATCATCCAGCTTACAAAGAAACGAAATATGAGGATATTACGTTACGTTCAATGTTGTGGGTACAGTAGGATATTACGTTACGTTCAATGTTGTGGGTACAGTAGGGTATTACGTTATGTTCAATGTTGCGGGTACAGTAGGATATTACGCTACGTTCAATGTTGTGGGTACAGTAGGATATTACGCTACGTTCAATGTTGTGGGTACAGTAGGATATTACGTTACGTTCAATGTTGTGGATACAGTAGGATATTAGGTTACGTTCAATGTTGTGGGTACAGTAGGATATTACGTTACGTTCAATGTTGTGGGTACAGTAGGATATTATGTTACGTTCAATGTTGTGGGTACAGTAGGATATTACGTTACGTTCAATGTTGCGGGTATCGTAGGATAGTACGTTACGTTCAATGTTGTGGATACAGTAAGATATTATGTTACATTCAATATTGTGGGTACAGTAGGGTATTACGTTATGTTCAATGTTGCGGGTACAGTAGGATATTACGTTACGTTCAATGTTGTGGGTATAGTAAGATATTACGTTACGTTCAATGTTGTGGGTACAGTAGGGTATTACGTTATGTTCAATGTTGCGGGTCCAGTAGGATATTACGCTTCGTTCAATGTTGTGGGTACAGTAGGATATTACGTTACGTTCAATGTTGATGTACAGTAGGATATTACGTTACGTTCAATGTTGTGGGTACAGTAGGATATTACGCTACGTTCAATGTTGTGGGTACAGTAGGATATTACGCTACGTTCAATGTTGATGGTACAGTAGGATATTACGCTACGTTCAATGTTGTGGGTACAGTAGGATATTACGTTACGTTCAATGTTGATGGTACAGTAGGATATTACGTTACGTTCAATGTTGTGGATACAGTAAGATATTATGTTACGTTCAATATTGTGGGTACAGTAGGGTATTACGTTATGTTCAATGTTGCGGGTACAGTAGGATATTACGTTACGTTCAATGTTGTGGGTACAGTAGGGTATTACGTTACGTTCAATGTTGTGGGTACAGTAGGATATTACGTTATGTTCAATGTTGCGGGTACAGTAGGGTATTACGTTATGTTCAATGTTGCGGGTACAGTAGGATATTACGTTACGTTCAATGTCGTGGATACAGTAGGATATTACGCTACGTTCAATGTTGTGGGTACAGTAGGATATTACCTTACGTTCAATATTGTGGGTACAGTAAGATATTACGCTACGTTCAATGTTGTGGGTACAGTAGGATATTACGTTACGTTCAATGTTGTAGGTACAGTAGGATATTACGTTACGTTCAATGTTGTAGGTACAGTAGGATATTACGTTACGTTCAATGTTATGGGTACAGTAGGATATTACGTTACGTTCAATGTTATGGGTACAGTAGGATATTACGTTACGTTCAATGTTGTGGGTACAGTAGGATATTACGTTACGTTCAATGTTGTGTGTACAGTAGGATATTATGTTACGTTCAATTTTGTGGGTACAGTAGGATATTACGTTACGTTCAATGTTGTGGGTACAGTAGGATATTACGTTACGTTCAATATTGTGGGTACAGTAGGATATTATGTTACGTTCAATGTTGTGGGTACAGTAGGATATTACGTTACGTTCAATGTTGCGGGTATCATAGGATATTACGTTACGTTCAATGTTGTGAATACAGTAAGATATTATGTTACGTTCAATAGTGTGGATACAGTAGGATATTACGTTACGTTCAATGTTGTGGATACTGTAGGATATTACGTTACGTTCAATGTTGTGGATACAGTAAGATATTACGTTACGTTCAATGTTGTGGGTACAGTAGGGTATTACGTTACGTTCAATGTTGTGTGTACAGTAGGATATTTCGTTACGTTCAATGTTGTGGGTACAGTAGGATATTACGTTACGTTCAATGTTGTGGGTACAGTAGGATATTACGTTATGTTCAATGTTGCGGGTACAGTAGGGTATTACGTTATGTTCAATGTTGCGGGTACAGTAGGATATTACCTTACGTTCAATGTTGTGGATACAGTAGGATATTACGTTACGATCAATGCTGTGGGTACAGTAGGGTATTACGTTATGTTCAATGTTGCGGGTACAGTAGGATATTACGTTACGTTCACTGTTGTGGGTACAGTAGGATATTACGCTACGTTCAATGTTTTGGGTACAGTAGGATATTACGTTACGTTCAATGTTGTGGGTACAGTAGGATATTACGTTACGTTCAATGTTGTGGGTACTGTAGGATATTGCGTTACGTTCAATGTTGTGGGTACTGTAGGATTTTACGTTACGTTCAATGTAGTGGGTACAGTAGGATATTACGTTACGTTCAATGTTGTGGGTACTGTAGGATATTACGATACGTTCAATGTTGTGGGTACAGTAGGATATTACGCTACGTTCAATGTTGTGGGTACAGTAGGATATTACGTTACGTTCAATGTTGTGGGTACAGTAGGATATTACGTTACGTTCAATGTTGTGGATACAGTAGGATATTACGTTACGTTCAATGTTGATGGTATAGTAGGATATTACGTTACGTTCAATGTTGATGGTACAGTAGGATATTACATTACGTTCAATGTTGTGGGTACAGTAGGATATTACGTTACGTTCAATGTTGTAGGTATAGTAGGATATTACGTTACGTTCAATGTTGTGGATACAATAGGATATTACGTTACGTTCAATGTTTTGGGTACAGTAGGATATTACGTTACGTTCAATGTTGTGGGTACAGTAGGGTATTACGTTATGTTCAATGTTGCGGGTACAGTAGGATATTACGTTACGTTCAATGTTGTGGGTACAGTAGGATATTACGTTACGTTCAATGTTGTGGGTACAGTAGGATATTACGTTACGTTCAATGTTGCGGGTATCATAGGATATTACGTTACGTTCAATGTTGTGAATACAGTAAGATATTATGTTACGTTCAATAGTGTGGATACAGTAGGATATTACGTTACGTTCAATGTTGTGGATACTGTAGGATATTACGTTACGTTCAATGTTGTGGGTACAGTAGGATATTACGTTACGTTCAATGTTGTGGATACAGTAAGATATTACGTTACGTTCAATGTTGTGGGTACAGTAGGGTATTACGTTACGTTCAATGTTGTGTGTACAGTAGGATATTACGTTTCGTTCAATGTTGTGGGTACAGTAGGATATTACGTTACGTTCAATGTTGTGGGTACAGTAGGATATTACGTTATGTTCAATGTTGCGGGTACAGTAGGGTATTACGTTATGTTCAATGTTGCGGGTACAGTAGGATATTACCTTACGTTCAATGTTGTGGATACAGTTGGATATTACGTTACGATCAATGCTGTGGGTACAGTAGGGTATTACGTTATGTTCAATGTTGCGGGTACAGTAGGATATTACGTTACGTTCACTGTTGTGGGTACAGTAGGATATTACGCTACGTTCAATGTTTTGGGTACAGTAGGATATTACGTTACGTTCAATGTTGTGGGTACAGTAGGATATTACGTTACGTTCAATGTTGTGGGTACTGTAGGATATTGCGTTACGTTCAATGTTGTGGGTACTGTAGGATTTTACGTTACGTTCAATGTAGTGGGTACAGTAGGATATTACGTTACGTTCAATGTTGTGGGTACTGTAGGATATTACGATACGTTCAATGTTGTGGGTACAGTAGGATATTACGCTACGTTCAATGTTGTGGGTACAGTAGGATATTACGTTACGTTCAATGTTGTGGGTACAGTAGGATATTACGTTACGTTCAATGTTGTGGATACAGTAGGATATTACGTTACGTTCAATGTTGATGGTACAGTAGGATATTACGCTACGTTCAATGTTGATGGTACAGTAGGATATTACATTACGTTCAATGTTGTGGGTACAGTAGGATATTACGTTACGTTCAATGTTGTAGGTATAGTAGGATATTACGTTACGTTCAATGTTGTGGATACAATAGGATATTACGTTACGTTCAATGTTTTGGGTACAGTAGGATATTACGTTACGTTCAATGTTGTGGGTACAGTATGGTATTACGTTACGTTCAATGTTGCGGGTACAGTAGGATATTACGTTACGTTCAATGTTGTGGGTACAGTAGGATATTACGTTACGTTCAGTGTTGCGGGTACAGTAGGATATTACGTTATGTTCAATGTTGTGGGTACAGTAGGATATTACGTTACGTCCAATGTTGTGGGTACAGTAGGGTATTACGGTACGTTCAATGTTGTGGGTACAGTAGGATATTACGTTACGTCCAATGTTGTGGATACAGTAGGATATTACGTTACGTTCAATGTTGTGGGTACAGTATGATATTACGTTACGTTCAATGTTGTGGATACTGTAGGATATTACGTTACGTTCAATGTTGTGGGTACAGTAGGATATTACGTTACGTTCAATGTTGCGGGTACAGTAGGATATTACGTTACGTTCAATGTTGTGGGTACAGTAGGATATTACGTTACGTTCAATGTTGTGGATACAGTAGGATATTACGTTACGTTCAATGTTGTGGGTACAGTAGGATATTACGCTACGTTCAATGTTGTGGGTACAGTAGGATATTACGTTACGTTCAATGTTGTGGGTACAGTAGGATATTACGTTACGTTCAATGTTGATGGTACAGTAGGATATTACGTTACGTTCAATGTTGTGGGTACAGTAGGATATTACGTTACGTTCAATGTTGTGGGTACAGTAGGATATTACGTTACGCTCTATGTTGTGGATACTGTAGGATATTACGTTACGCTCTATGTTGTGGGTACAGTAGGATATTACGTTACGTTCAATGTTATGGGTACAGTAAGATATTATTAAAGCATTTTAACAGAGACAAAATCATTTAGCATATTTAAATGCTTAAATGTTTGTAATATGATATAAAATTCATGTTTACATGTTTTAAATAGTCTTGTTAAAGTGCTGCAGCGCATAATTTCCCTATGTATGTTAATGGTTATATTATTCACTCTCGCTGTACATATGTACGCATGTTCTGTATATAGCATAGATGACGATGAACGTAATGTAAAAAATGGAATAAAGTTCTGTTCTGTTCATTTCTCATTGGTTACAAAATATCATAATATCATATATCAGTGAGGTGTCGAAAATGTTCATGAGAGTCTCTGTCTGTGTCATTGCACTATCCTCTAATTATCTAAAATGACTAATCTCTACAGGAGACGTCGATCATCTGGGCAACCGGTAGCGACGATAAATAAACATAAAACACATGTTCATGAGAGAAATGTGGTGATCTTGTTGGAAGAAACGAAACGAAATATCTCAAATACATAGATAACTATTTACAAACGAGTCAAATTATCAAGCGTATCTTTACGAATTTCAAAAGCTGGATGTATCAACTTTGATATATTAAATAATTGAGCTTTCTTTCTAGAAGATATCATGGCATTAAACATGCGTCATTGTGTGCCATGATATGTTGCCTAAATATTTACTCTGAATGTCAGAATATCTTGAACAATATAACACAAAATGATATTCGGACTCAACGACATTTACATTACACAACTTGCATAAACGATTAACTATATATATTGCAATATATATAGTGTGTGCTTTACGATTAGTTATCGTCGCTACCGGTTACCCATACGAACGACGCCTCCTTAAGAGATTAGCCATTTTAGATTTTTGGATGAAATAAGAGGATAAAAAAAGTTTAAACTTTATTTATTTCACAACGATTGCAAACCAAGTTCTATCAACTTATATTAATCACTTCCGTCGACGCGGATGAAAGCGTATATGTGGTCATTCGTGTGGGAGGAAAGCGTAGTACCCGGAGAAAACCCACCTGTCCGATCTGGCGACCACCGTACCATCTCACATATTTCCCGGTCCGAGGATCTAACCCGAGTTGAATTGGTGAGAAGAGAGCGCTAACCACTGCCCTAATCAGACAGAGGATATGGAGTCAAATAGTTGTGTTTTCGTCTTAATATCCAATTTAAGTCCTCATTTAGACGAATATTGGTAATGTTATTCAAGTGACACTGTAGACTGACTGGGTCTGATGTAAATAATTAAGAAATAATAAGTATCAACCTTGGTATATCGCAAAAAAACCGAGTTTGAAGTTCTTATGCGTAGAAATATATCACGAATGCCGAAGGCCTGAGTGATATATTTCTACGCATAAGAACGACAAACGAGGGTTATTCTGCGATATACCACGGTTGGTACTTATTATTTCGATTCTAACACGACTTACTACGAGAATCAAAGGAGTATTTTCTTCATAAGCCGTGCATTTGGCTTTCGAAATTTCCTCCCGCGTAAGGGGTGATGACGTTATTTTTTATGGAAAATATCAATCTAGTGCATAAATGAACAACAGTTGTAACTGATCAATAATTTTATTTATTTTGTCAAATAAAAATGTACAGAATAGTAACTGGAACGTTACTTAACCCTTTCCCTCATAGAACCTCTTGACGCCATTACCAATATGACATACATTGACAATGTAGTAGCCAAACCATGTTCATAATAAAAGCCAGAATCTCATGTAGTCCCAGTAATATCTATGGAGGTGGGATAGATATTGTGACTACTTATCCACTGCACGATAGCTAAATGGCTGTCGTTTGTATGGAGATATAATAGTATATTAACCTAAACCTCTATGAAGGAAAGGGTTAACAGAAAAACAAGACGGACAAGATATTATCTGATTCTAAAAATAGCTCACTTCCGCGAATTCCCACGATAGTATTTACAAACATCACGTGACTTTCATTCATAAAACTGTACACGCATTGTATAAATGCAATAGCCAAAACACGGTGCGCGCGCAGAATAGTTCAAGGTAGGTATATCGCAGAATAACCAGAGGTAGATTTTACTCTACAAGTATGTATGTTATTAGCTGGGTCATGTTAGAATACAATATAATCGGCAAATAATACTAAGTAAATTGACAATAACTCACTATCGGTATCCACCATAGCATCTTCATCTATATGTGTGTGTGTGTTTTACGATTATTTATCGTCGCTACCGGTTGCCCATATGAGCCGAAGAGATTAGTCATTTTAGATTTTGGAGGATAGTGCATGATACAGACAGAGACCCATTCCAGAGTCTCATCTGGTTCTTTTACGTGCACGGTGTAACGCACCGACACGAGACCTCAGTTTAACGTCCCATCTGAAAGACTGTTAATTTTTATTAGGGTCAGATGGGGGATCGAACCTGCGATCCCTGGATTACCAGCCCAGCGTGTTACCACTGGACTACAGATCTGTCTATATCAGCAACAATATCATTGATGAACAATATGAATAACAAGGGAGATAACGGTTCACCTTGTTTAAATCACAATGTGGCATCATAGCAATCGAATATAGACATACTGGATGAAATCTTCACACATCATTTAACATCATTGTAAATAACTTTAATCATGTTAAGCATGTGAACAGTTTATCCAGCGATGGCGGGAATTTTTTGAAAATATGCCCAAACTTGAGAACTACTGTACGTCTTAACACTGATATTGAATTAGTTTATACACATTTATTTAGCTCGATTGCGAAACAAGTTCCTTCAACTTATATTAATCACTATCGAGACCTCATTCCTGGTGGAATCCATCGCCATGAAGGAGAGAGAAGAGGCAATGTGGAATTTAAATGCCTTGCCTAAGGGCGCAATCGTAACCGCTCCAGTGGGGCTCGAACTCCGGACCTTTCGCACCTGAAGCGAATGCGCATCCACTGCGTTATCACTACTTCCACTTGATTTTGAATTAGAACACTACTTATTACATAAAGTTAAAAACAACTGAGTAGTCATGATTTGACTATTGAAACTTGTCGCTATCATGTTATTAGAATATGTAGATGTTGCAATAATAACGCTATTGAATCAGAATACCATTTTATCTTGATATATCCAATGTGCAATGAAATAAGATTACATATTTTAGACAGAATAAGTTTACCTACCCTGAATAAATATGTTACTCTTATAAAAAGTAAAAATAGTAAAACATTAATAAATACTGCTAAATATATTAAGAATGCCTTTAAACTAAGAACAAATCATATGAAAACTTTACGTGACGAACATTAATGAATGTGTATGTATGCTATCATATTAATATGTATTATCACATAAATTTGTTTCGCTCTTTGCCAATATAACTTCTTAGCTGGTTTATCGTTACTTTATATAACACGATGTCAACCTATTATTAATGTAATGTGTGTATATTACATTTTGTTTCTCATGCCATGTATAATAATTATAATGTATGTATATTGTATTTGCAAAGGCAAGGTTATTGCCGATTTTGCAATAAAAACCTATTCTATTCTTGTTAATAGTATACAGCTAACTCCAGATGTCACCAATATCACACAATGTACACTCATATAGGACAACTGTACAACTGCACACAACTGCTGTGCAATCTTACATGATCAATGTACACTCATATAGGACAACTGTACAACTGCACACAACTGCTGTGCAATCTTACATAATCAATGTACACTCATATAGGACAACTGTACAACCGCACACAACTGCTGTGCAATCTTACATAATCAATGTACACTCATATAGGACAACTCTACAACTGCACACAACTGCTGTGCAATCTTACATGATCAACGTACACTCATATAGGACAACTGTACAACCGCACACAACTGCTGTGCAATCTTACATAATCAATGTACACTCATATAGGACAACTGTACAACCGCACACAACTGCTGTGCAATCTTACATAATCAATGTACACTCATATAGGACAACTGTACAACTGCACACACCTACTGTGCAATCTTACATAATCAATGTACACTCATATAGGACAACTGTACAACCACACATAACTTATGTGCAATCTTACACAATCAATGTACACTCATATAGGACAACTGTACAACCACACACAACTGCTGTGCAATCTTACATGATCAATGTACACTCATATAGGACAACTGTACAACCACACACAACTGCTGTGCAATCTTACATGATCAATGTACACTCATATAGGACAACTGTACAACCACACACAACTTATGTGCAATCTTACATGATCAATGTACACTCATATAGGACAACTGTACAACCACACACAACTTATGTGCAATCTTACATGATCAATGTACACTCATATAGGACAAATGTACAACCACACACAACTTCTGTGCAATCTTACATGATCAATGTACACTCATATAGGACAACTGTACAACCGCACACAACTGCTGTGCAATCTTACATGATCAATGTACACTCATATAGGACAACTGTACAAGCGTACACAACTACTGTGCAGTCTTACATAATCAATGTACACTCATATAGGACAACTGTACAAGCGTACACAACTACTGTGCAGTCTTACATAATCAATGTACACTCATATAGGACAACTGTACAACCACACACAACTGCTGTGCAATCTTACATGATCAATGTACACTCATATAGGACAACTGTACAACCACACACAACTTATGTGCAATCTTACATGATCAATGTACACTCATATAGGACAACTGTACAACCACACACAACTTATGTGCAATCTTACATGATCAATGTACACTCATATAGGACAAATGTACAACCACACACAACTTCTGTGCAATCTTACATGATCAATGTACACTCATATAGGACAACTGTACAACCGCACACAACTGCTGTGCAATCTTACATGATCAATGTACACTCATATAGGACAACTGTACAAGCGTACACAACTACTGTGCAGTCTTACATAATCAATGTACACTCATATAGGACAACTGTACAACTGCACACAACTACTGTGCAATCTTACATGATCAATATACACTCATATAGGACAACTGTACAATCGCCCACAACTGCGGCCTAATCGGCACGGTCGATCAGCAATACTGTAGATCGACTAGATAATTGCATTGATATGCATAACCCTAGCCTGGGAAAAGGCGTCGATATATTTTGCCTGGTCAGTCAAATAAATATATTTTAACACCGCGAGTATTAATTGGGCCGTATTGAGACTTAATTAATGACGTACTTGAATCGGAATCGAGGCACTGCAATGTTGATATCACTTTATAATTGGCCGCCATTGTTTACTGGTCAACGGAACGATAAATTGTTTTAAAAAGTACAATGTGCATCTGATTTGACATATTTACTCAATATTTAAGTCGTCAACAAGGAGTTAAAAAGTGAAATATCGACAGACTGAAACCCAGGCTAGCAGACACCAATACGAGAAGCCTGATTCTGTATTCCCGCGGAATGATACGGTTCATAGGAGTGGTTTAGTATAATTGGCAATAGATAGAAGTAAGCCGTAAAATACATGGTCCACGGTTTCAATGGATTAGCTATATGACGGTAAACTTCTATATAATGAATCATAATTTAATACACCTTTCCGATGAACACGATATTCGTGTAAATGTTCAGATTTGATTGAGGTATTGGAACTGCTTGTATATGTATATGTCGCATTTCAAACATGTTGTACACAGATGAAACAGATTGGTATCAGGAATGCATTACATGGAACGGCATCCTGTGTGTGTGTGTTTTACGTTTATTTATCGTCGCTACCGGTTGCCCATATGAGCGACGCCTCCTGAAGAGATTAGTCAGTTTAGATTTTTGGAGGACAATGCAATGATACAGACAGAGACCCATTCCAGAGCATCCTCTGGTTCTTTTACGTGCACGATGTACAGCACCGACACAAGACCTCGGTTTAACGTCCCA
>JABXNX010001505.1:0-12528 GCA_014843695.1 Archivesica marissinica | reverse complement strand
TGGACTGGGCTGTCGGATATACAGACTGCACGGAATCACTTGGTACACTAAGTGGACTGGGCTGTCGGATATACAGACTGCACGGAATCACTTGGTACACTAAGTGGACTGGGCTGTCGGATATACAGACTGCACGGAATCACTTGGTACACTAAGTGGACTGGGCTGTCGGATATACAGACTGCACGGAATCACTTGGTACACTAAGTGGACTGGGCTGTCGGATATACAGACTGCACGGAATCACTTGGTACACTAAGTGGACTGGGCTGTCGGATATACAGACTGCACGGAATCACTTGGTACATTTAGTGGTCCTGACGGACAGAAATACAGACTGCACAAAATCACTTGGTACATTTAGTGAACAGGACGGTCGGATATACAGACTGCACGGAATCACTTGGTACATTTAGTGAACAGGACGGTCGGATATACAGACTGCACGGAATCACTTGGTACATTTAGTGAACAGGACGGTCGGATATACAGACTGCACGGAATCACTTGGTACATTTAGTGAACAGGACGGTCGGATATACAGACTGCACGGAATCACTTGGTACATTTAGTGAACAGGACGGTCGGATATACAGACTGCACGGAATCACTTGGTACATTTAGTGAACAGGACGGTCGGATATACAGACTGCACGGAATCACTTGGTACATTTAGTGAACAGGACGGTCGGATATACAGACTGCACGGAATCACTTGGTACATTTAGTGAACAGGACGGTCGGATATACAGACTGCACGGAATCACTTGGTACATTTAGTGACAGGACGGTCGGATATACAGACTGCACGGAATCACTTGGTACATTTAGTGAACAGGGACGGTCGGATATACAGACTGCACGGAATCACTTGGTACATTTAGTGACTGGACGGTCGGATATACAGACTGCACGGAATCACTTGGTACATTTAGTGAACTGGGCGGTCGGATATACAGACTGCACGGAATCACTTGGTACATTTAGTGAACTGGGCGGTCGGATATACAGACTGCACGGAATCACTTGGTACATTTAGTGGACCGGGCGGTCGGATATACAGACCGCACGGAATCACTTGGTACATTTAGTGAACTGGACGGTCGGATATACAGACTGCACGGAATCACTTGGTACATTTAGTGGACTGGGCGGTGGGATATACAGACTGCACGGAATCACTTGGTACATTTAGTGGACCTGGCGGTCGGATATACAGACTGCATGGAATCACTTGGTACATTTAGTGCACTGGACGGTCAGATATACAGACTGCACAGAATCATTTGGTACATTTAGTGAACCGGACGGTGGGATATACAGACTGCACGGAATCACTTGGTACATTTAGTGGACAGGGCGGTGGGATATACAGACTGCACGGAATCACTTGGTACATTTAGTGGACGGGGTCGGATATACAGACTGCACGGAATCACTTGGTACATTTAGTGAACAGGGCGGTTGGATATACAGACTGCACGGAATCACTTGGTACATTTAGTGGACAGGACGGTCGGATATACAGACCGCACGGAATCACTTGGTACATTTAGTGGACCGGGCGGTCGGATATACAGACTGCACGGAATCACTTGGTACATTTAGTGGACCGGGCGGTGGGATATACAGACCGCACGGAATCACTTGGTACATTTAGTGGACCGGGCGGTGGGATATACAGACTGCACGGAATCACTTGGTACATTTAGTGGACCGGGCGGTGGGATATACAGACTGCATGGAATCACTTGGTACATTTAGTGGACCGGGCGGTGGGATATACAGACCGCATGGAATCACTTGGTACATTTAGTGGACCGGGCGGTGGGATATACAGACTGCATGGAATCACTTGGTACATTTAGTGACGGGTGGATATACAGACGCGGAATCATTGGTACATTTAGTGGACCGGGCGGTGGGATATACAGACGCATGGAATCATTTGGTACATTTAGTGGACCGGGCAGTGGGATATACAGACTGCAGGTAATCACTTGGTACTTGATATACACGTCTCACCCCCCCTCGCGCACGCTCACACCCCTCGCTCACATCCCGCGCGCGTGTCTCGCACACCACGCCTCGTACCCCTCGCGCACGTCTCACACCTCTCACACCCCGCGCGCACGTCTCACACCCCGTCGCGCACGTCTCACACCCCGCTCACACCCCTCGCGCACGTCTCACACCCCTGCTCAGTCTCACACTCTCAAACCCCGTGGTCACGTCTCAAACCTCTCGCGCATGTCTCAAACCCCTGTGCACATCTCAAACCCCTGGCGCACGTCTCAAACCACTCGCGCACGTCTCACACCCCACCTCACAACCCTCGCGCACGTCTCACACCCCGCCTCACACCCCTCGCGCAAGTCTCAAACCACTCGCGCACGTCTCACACCCCAACGCGCACATCTCACACCCCTCCTCACACCACACGTCTCACAACCCGAGAGACAACCACACACATCCACATGCACAGCCATAGAGACAACCACAAACAACCACAGACAGGCAACCAGACACAGCCACAAACCATGCACAGCCATAGAGACAACCACATACAGACATAGCCAGAGACACAACCACAGGCAGACAGGTGTAGCGGGGGATCGAACCTACGATCCCTGGATTACAAGTCCAGCGTGTTAACCACTGGACAACTGATCCGCTACATGATTTGTGTTGTTTGTTCGCATATATAAATTTATAATAGTGAATGAATGAATGAATGGTGTTTTACGGTGCATCGACATCTAAGGTCATGTAGCGCGCATTAAAGTTATGTTTATTGTTGAGTGTATGAAATAAAATTCTATATAAGTATATGCATTACGTACAAATTAATACTAAGAAGTTATAAAGACGTAAGATTAATTACAGGTAATATATGAATGAATGATTACTACAAAGGCATGATTAACAATTGATATCACAGCTTATTATAAATTCCTATTGCCTTGATAAATGATATGATGGACTCTACTCTGATAGAGTCGAAGAGTTTTTTAATGTTGTCCACATTGTAGTACTGCAACCGGATTGGTTGAAGGTCAACACAGTGTATTAAGATATGCTCCACCGTGTATAGAGTATTGCATGGGATACATTCTGGTGCATCATCTCGTGACAACAGCCATGAATGTGATATTCGAGAATGACCAATCCTGAGACGGGCAAGAATGACTTCTTCTCGAAGAATAGGCCTGTAAATTGGGCACCATTCGCCAAGTGTTGGTTTGATCGAATGAAGTTTGTTAAAAATTTCACCATCCCATTGGGCCTGCCAAGAGGATTGAATTAAGGTAAGAATTGTAGATTTAAAATCGGTATAACACAGCTTTGCATTCTGGTCAGCCATTTCATTACCTTTTATTCCCATATGACTCGGAAGCCAGCAGAACACAAATGTATTTGTTTCTGAAAGGGAAGAAATCCTTTCAAGCAAAGTACAAACAATAGGATTTTCAAACTTTTCATAATACAAAGCTTGTAAAACAGACAAGGAATCAGAGAAAATGATATATTGAACATAGTGTGATTCCACTGCAAGATCTAGAGCGAGATCTATGGCCTTCAGTTCGGCAGAGAAAATTGAGGACTTGTTTGGAAGTCTACATTTCCGATTTTTATTCCCAAAGATTGCTGCTGACGCAACAGTGTCACCAGCTTTTGAACCATCTGTGTATATGGCTTTGAAGTCAGAATAAAATTCCCTGATTTCATGATATTTTGTTTGAAACTGGCTCCTATCTGTAATATACTTTTTATCAGAAGTGAGATCAAAGCGAAACTCGGCAGTTTTAAGGGTCCAAGGAGGAGAATCTGGGATTTTATACTGTGCAATAGATGTCATGTCAATATGTAGGTCATCTAGACATTGTTCCATGCGTATACCTAGTGGGGCAATAGCTCTCGGTTTTCTTTGAAACTGCACTTTAAATTGGGGTTGAAAGACCACTTTGTGAGCTGGGTTTAGAGGATTTGACTTGAGTTTCAGTAGGTATTGAAGAGCTAGCTTCTGTCGTCTAGCATACAGAGAGGGTTCATTTGCTTCAGCATAAAGACTTTTAACAGGGGAAGTTCTGAAAGCTCCAAGGACTAATCACTGAACGTGATTATGTATAGGATCAAGTATTTTCAGGTACGATTTTCGTGCAGATCCGTAAATTATCGAACCATAATCCAGCTTAGAGCGAACCAATGACCGATAGAGCCGTAGAAGTACCTTTATATCAGCTCCCCAATCGGAAAGTGCCACAACCGTTAAAATATTTAGAGCTTTTTGACATTTCTTTTTTAAATTATTGATATGAGGAATGAATGAGAGTTTTTTATCAAAGATAACACCTAAAAATTTGTATTCTGAGACTACTTCTACACGTGAGCCATCCAGGTACATTTCTGGGTCTGGATGAAGTCCACGTAGATTACAAAAATGCATACATTTAGTTTTTGATTTAGAAAATTTAGAACCATTTTCATCCGACCAAGTCTGAAGTTTATTCAGACATTGCTGGAGTTGACGTTCTATTATGTTCATATTACTAGACCTGAAGCAAATAACAAAATCATCTACATAAAGGGAGCACTCAACCCCTGGATTTATTGATTTAACAATATTGTTTATCTTAATACTAAACAATGTAACGGACAAAATACAACCCTGTGGTACACCCATCTGCTGTTCCCGAGCATCTGATAGGGTATTACAAACACGAACACGAAAATGTCTTTCATTTAAAAATGCAGAAATAAATAATGGAAGGCGTCCTCTGAGGTCAAAGTCGTGAAGATCTTTTAAAATGCCATATTTCCAGGTTGTGTCATAAGCACTCTCAAGGTCAAAAATACTGAAGCAACATGTTGTTTATTGACAAAGCCCTCTCTTATAAATGTTTCGAAACGAACTAGATGATCCAGTGTGCTTCGCTGCTGACGAAAGCCACTCTGGATATTAACAATTAAATGATTTGATTCGAGAAACCATACAAGCCGGTTGTTTACCAAGTTGATGCTTGTTGAGCTATAGATTCTTTAGTAGGTTTTGATGAAGTTGGTGTTGTTTTTGGTTGAATGTGTTTTTCTTGTGTATTGTTGTTTCGAGTGTTTTTTGTTGTTGGATTCTTGTGTATGTTTGTTTTTGCTAGTTTTTGTTTGTCTGCTGTAGGTTTAGGTGTTTGTGGTGTATTTTGATTTGTAAGCGTAGGTTTAGGTGTTTGTGGTGTATTTTGATTTGTAAGCTGGTCAAGATGAGACGAACTGTCAGAACCAGGGAATAACTGCATTATTTCTGTTTTTTGTCTGGAAATATTTGGCAAAGTTTGGTTAACAAGTTTTTGCAAGTTTTGCATTCAACAGAAGCTGTTTTAGCAACACTTGCATAGCTTGGCTGATTTTCGGATTTGTATCGAGATTCATAAATCTTTCTTGCATCCTGGAATGAAATGTTTTCCGAATATTTGATCTTAACAATTTCTTTTTCTTTTTTCCAGGAGACACAGTCTTTAGAATTGGATATATGATCAGCGCCACAAGTGGCGCATTTATTTGTGTTGGGGCAGTTGTTCTCTTGATGTTGTGGAGCAGTCTCAGCACACTTGGAGCATACAGACTCGTTCCGACACCTATCCTCATGATGACCATACTTCTGGCATTTAAAGCATCTAAGAGGGTTAGGTACATATATGTCGACGGTGACAATCTGGTAGCCGACTTTGATACGTGACGGGATGACTGGTGTGTCACATGTAATTATATATGTATTTGTGGGTTTTATTTCGTTGTTACGTTTTATAGATATTCTCCTCACGTCAATGATCCCTTGACTTGACAAACCTTCTTTGATCTCATCCAAAGTGCAGGAAGATAATTCCCTGCACCTGATGACACCTTTGGATGAGTTCAAATATTTGTGGGGACTGACCTTCACAGAATGTCCAAAGAAGGTGTTCGTTGATAATAAATTCTGAGATTGAGCTTTTGAAGTAATTTCAACCAAAATACTTCCATTTCGAAGACTTTTAACAGATTTAGGTGTACCTAGGATAGATTTCATTTGCTTTTCAATGACGAAAGGGGAAATATTTGTGATAGGTTTTGAACTGTCTACAGCCTCAATGAGAATGAAGCGAGGGAAGTTCACTCTCTGTTGTTCAACAGAATCATCATCGGATTCACTTAGTGCACGCTTGGCTTTTTTTTGAGTGGAACTCATAATAGTAATATATAGTTCATCGTCAATGCTCCCCACCCGTTTCAGAGCCCAACAAGGGGACATGATCTGGGGAAATCCATCACAGATCATGACAGGGATACATCAATGATATACTCAGAATGAAAGGACTAGACCGGACAAGTGTATTCCCACAGAAGGTCCTACCAAGTTTAGACTATCCTTGGGAGGTTACAAAAGTCAATCAAACATCAAACTTTCACCCGATTAGCCCATGAGCCACCGCCTTATAGGGCATCAAAAAGAAGACAATGAAAGAGTATAAATATTTAGAGAATCAGACAAATTTTGAAAATATGTGTTTAAGATTAACGATGCCCTAGGGCTCGGCATGACCAGCCGATTGATCAAGGACGGGCTTTCCTGACCTCCCGTTTAACCCAACTTAAGGCCGAAGTGGTGTGTTGTAGAAACAGGGTATTATTTGCCAACACTGATTCTACTCAACCACCAGGATCCTCTCATCAGGCGACACAGGTCTCCGCCCACAGCAAACAGGCAGGCACATTTGGGGGGGTTGTACCCCTCCGTAGTGCGACAGCTGGGATATTCTAACCCCTGCCCAGCTGTGGGTTATAATAGTGAGCCAGCCCGTAGGCGACCATTAGTTCACTCGTAAAGGCTTACAGTGGGCGGGCTTATCTTTTTTTAATTTATATATGCGAACAAACAACACAAAGTATGTAGCGGATCAGTGGTCCAGTGGTTAACACGTTGGACTGGTAATCCAGGGATCGCAGGTTCGATCCCCCGCTACACCTGTCTACAGTGTACACACCCAGCGCACGTCTCACACCCATCGTGCATGTCTTGCACCCCGCGCGCACGTCTCACACCCCAAGCTCACGTCTCACAACCCGCCTCACACGCGTGCGCACGCCTAAAAGCTCACACCCCAGCTCGCATGTCTCACACCCCATGCGCACGCCTCATACCCTACGCGCACTTCTCACACCGAAACGCGCACGTCTCAAACCCCTCGCGCACCACTCAAATCTCACACCCCTCGCGCACATCTCACACCCCTAGCGCACATCTCACACCCCTCGCGCACATCACATACCCCGCGCGCACGTCTCAAACCCCGCCCTCACGTCTCAAACCCCGCCATCACGTCTCACACCCCTCAAACACCTCGCGCACGTCTCACATCCCTCGCGCACGTCTCACACACCCTCGCGCACGTCTCAAACCCCTCAAACTCCTCGCGCACGTCTCAAACCCCGTGCGCACGTCTCAAACCCCGCCATCACGTCTCAAACCCCTCGAGCACGTCTCACACCCCTCGCGCACGTCTCACACCCTTCGCTCACGTCTCACACCCCTCGCGCACGTCTCACACCCCTCGCGCACTCATTCACGTCTCAAACCCCGCCCTCACGTCTCACACCACCGCGCACGTCTCAAACCCCTCGCTCACGTTCACTCACACCACTCAATCCCTCGCGCACATCTCACACCCCGCGCGAACGTCTCACACCCCTCGCGCACGTCTCACACCCCTCGCTCACCACTCAAACCTTGCACCCCTCGCGCACATCTCACAACCCGCCATCACGTCTCAAACCCCGCCCTCACGTCTCACACCACCGCCCTCACGTCTCAAACCCCTCGCGCACGTCTCACACCCGCCTCACACCCCTCGCGCATATCTCACACACCCTCGCGCACGTCTCAAACTCCGCGCGCACGTCTCAAACCACTCAAACTCCTCGCGCACGTCCTCACACTAATCGCTCGCGTCTAACACCCTTCGCGCACATCTCACACCCCTCGTGCAGGTCTCACACCCTTCGCTCACGTCTCACACCCCTCGCGCACCACTCAAACCCCTCGCGCACCACTCAAACCCCTCGGGCTCACGTCTCACACCCCGACCTCACGTCTCACACACCGCGCGCACGTCTCAAACCCCTCGCTCACCACTCAAACATAACATCCCTCGCGCACATCTCACACCCCGCGCGAACCTCTCACACCCCTCGCGCACGTCTCACACCCCTCTCCCTCACGTCTCAAACCCCGCCCTCATGTCTCACACCCCTCGCGCACGTCTCGCACCCTTCGTTCACACCCCTCGGGCACGTCTCACTCACACCCCTCGCGCACGTCTCACACACCTCTCGCTCACACCCCGCGCGCACATCTCAACCCCTCGCTCACCACTCAAACCTCGCACCCCTCGCGCCCCGCGCGAACGTCTCAAACCCCGCCCTCACGTATCAAACCCCGCCCTCACGTCTCTAAAACCGGCCCTCATGTCTCACACCCCTCGCGCACGTCTCACACAACCCTCGCGCACGTCTCAAACTCCTCGCGCGACGTCTCACACCCAGGCGCGCACGTCTCAAACCCCTCACGCACGTCTCACACCCCATATCACACCCCTCGCGCAGGTCTCACACCCCTCGGGCACGTCTCACATCCCAACGCGCACATCTCACACCCCACCTCACACCACACGTCTCACAACCCGAGAGACAACCACAGACATGCAACCAGACACAGCCACAACCCATGCACAGCCATAGAGACAACCACAGACAGACATAGCCAGAGACACAATCACAGGCAGACAGGTGTAGCGGGGGATCGAACCTGTGTCACACCCCTCGCGCACCACTCAAACATAGCATCCCTCGCGCACATCTCACACCCCTCGCGCGCATCTCACACCCCTCGCGCACATCTCACACCCCACGCGTGAACGTCTCAAATCCCGCCCTCATGTATCAAACCCCGCCCTCATGTCTCTCACCCCTCAAACTCCTCGCGCACGTCTCACACCCCTCGCGCACGTCTCACACCCCAGTTCACACCCCGCGAGCACGTCTCAAACCCCTCGCTCACCACTCAACATAGCATCCCTCGCGCACATCTCACACCCCTCGCGCACGTCTCACACCCTTCGCTCACGTCTCACACCCCTCGCGCACGTCTCAAACCCCTCGCGCTCACGTCTCACACCCCGCCCTCACGTCTCACACACCGCGCGCACGTCTCACACCCCTCGCTCACCACTCAAACCCCTCGCGCACATCTCACACCCCTCGCGAACGTCTCACACCCCTCGCGCACGTCTCACACCCCTCGCCCTCACGTCTCAAACCCCGCCCAGCGCGCATGCCTCATACCCTACGCGCACGTCTCACACCCAAACGCGCACGTCTAAAATCTCACACCCCTCGCGCACATCTAACACCCACGCGCACATCTCACACCCCCTCGCGCACGTCTCACACCCCCTCGCGCACGTCTCAAACCCCGCCCTCACGTCTCAAACACCCTCACGTCTCACACCCCTCGCGCACATCTCACACCCCTCGTGCACGTCTCACACCCCTCGCTCACGTCTCACACCCCTCGCGCACCACTCAAACCCCTCGCGCTACGTCTCACACCCCGCGCGCACGTCTCAAACCCCGCCATCACGTCTCACACCCATCGCGCACGTCTCACATCCCTCGCGCACGTCTCACACCCTCGCGCACGTCTCAAACCCTCGCCTCACACCTCTCAAACCCCGTGCTCACGTCTCACACCCCGCCCTCACGTCTCAAACCCCTCGCGCACTCTCAAACCCTCGCGCACTCTCAAACCCCGTGCACGTCTCACACCCCTCGCGCACATCTCACACCCCTCGTGCACGTCTCACACCCTTCGCTCACGTATCACACCCCGCGCGCACGTCTCACACCCCAACGCGCACGTCTCAAACCCCTCGCGCACCACTCAAATATCACACCGCTCGCGCACATCTAACACCCACGCGCACATCTCACACCCCCTCGCGCACGTCTCACACCCCTCGCGCACGTCTCAAACCCCGCCCCCACGTCTCAAACCCCGCCATCGCGTCTCACACCCCTCGCGCACGTCTCACACCCCGCCTCATACCCCTCGGGCACATCTCACACCCCTCGCAATTACGTCTCACACCCCTCAAGCTCCGCGCGCACGTCTCACACCCCCTACCCACGTCTCAAACCCCGCCCTCACATCTCAAACCCCTCGCGCACGTCTCACACCCCTCGCGCACGTCTCAAACCCGCCTCACACCCCTCGCGCACGTCTCAAACCCCGCCCTCATGTCTCACACCCCTCGCGCACGTCTCACACCCTTCGCTCACACCCCGCGCGCACGTCTCAAACCCCTCGCTCACCACTCAAACATAGCATGCCTCGCGCACATCTCACATCCCTCGCGCACGTCTCACACCGCGCCTCACACCCCGCGCTCACGTCTCACACCTCTCAAACCCCGTGCTCACGTCTCACACCCCGCCCTCACGTCTCACACACCTCGCGCACGTCTCACACCCTTCGCTCACACCCCGCGCGCACATCTCAAACCCCGTGCTCACACCTCTCAAACCCCTCGAGCAGGTCTCAAACCCCGTACTCACACCACTCAAACCCCTGGCGCACGTCTCATAACACAACGCGCACATCTCACACCCCGCCTCACACCACACGTCTCACAACCCCAGAGACAACCAGAGACATGCAACCAGACACAGCCACAACCCATGCACAGCCATAGAGACAACCACAGACAGACATAGCCAGAGACACAACCACAGGCAGACAGGTGTAGCGGGGGATCGAACCTGCGATCCCTGGATTACAAGTCCAGCGTGTTAACCACTGGACCACTGATCCGCTACATGATTTGTGTTGTTTGTTCGCATATATAAATTTATAATAGTGAGCCAGCCCGTAGGCGACCATTAGTTCACTCGTAAAGGCTTACAGTGGGCGGGCTTATCTTTTTAAAATTTATATATGCGAACAAACAACACAAAGTATGTAGCGGATCAGTGGTCCAGTGGTTAACACGTTGGACTGGTAATCCAGGGATCGTAGGTTCGATCCCCCGCTGCACCTGACTGTCGGTGGTTGTCTCTCTGGTTGTCTCTCTGATTGTGCATGTCTGTGGTTGTGTGTCTGTGCCTGTGGTTGTGTGCCTGTGCCTGTGGTTGTATGTGTGAGTGATGAATGGAGGCGTGTGAGTTAATGAGTGAGTGAGGATTTCGTTTGAATGAGGAGTTGGTGTGAGTGATGCGTGACGAGTGAGTGAGGCATGACGAGTTCGTGAGTGAGGAGTAAGTAAGGCGTTACGAGTTGGTGACTATGTGAGGCGTTACGAGTTGTCGAGTTGGTGACTGTGTGAGATGATACGAGTTGGTAAGTTGGTGAGTTTGTGAGTGAGTCACCCCGCACGTCCCACACCCTGCACGCACGCCTCAAACCCCGCACGCACATCTCACACCCCGCCATACACACCCAGCGCACATCTCACACCCATCGCGCATGTCTCACAGCCCGCGCGCACGTCTCACACCCCAGGCTCACACCCCATGTGCACGTCTCACAAACCGCCTCGCGCGCGCACGCCTAAAAGCTCACACCCCAGCGCGCATGCCTCATACCCTACGCGCACGTCTCACACCCAAACGCGCACGTCTAAAACCACTCGCGCACCACTCAAATCTCACACCCCTCGCGCACATCTCACACCCCCTCGCGCACGTCTCAAACCCCGCGCGAACCTCTCAAACCCCGCCATCACGTCTCGCGCACGTCTCACACCCCAACGCGCACGTCTCAAACTCCTCGCTCACCACTCAAATCTAACACCCTCGCGCACGTCTCAAACCCCGCGCGAACGTCTCAAACCCCGCCATCACGTCTCACACCCATCGCGCACGTCTCACATCCCTCGCGCACGTCTCACACCCCCTTGCGCACGTCTCAAACCCCTCGCCTCACACCTCTCAAACCCCGTGCTCACGTCTCACACCCCGCCCTCACGTCTCAAACCCCGCCCTCACGTCTCACACCCTTCGCTCACACCCCGCGCGCACATCTCAAACCCCGTGCTCACACCTCTCAAACCCCTCGAGCAGGTCTCAAACCCCGTACTCACACCACTCAAACCCCTGGCGCACGTCTCATAACACAACGCGCACATCTCACACCCCGCCTCACACCACACGTCTCACAACCCCAGAGACAACCAGAGACATGCAACCAGACACAGCCACAACCCATGCACAGCCATAGAGACAACCACAGACAGACATAGCCAGAGACACAACCACAGGCAGACAGGTGTAACGGGGGATCGAACCTGCGATCCCTGGATTACAAGTCCAGCGTGTTAACCACTGGACCACTGATCCGCTACATGATTTGTGTTGTTTGTTTGCATATATAAATTTATAATAGTGAGCCAGCCCGTAGGTGACCATTAGTTCACTCGTAAAGGCTTACAGTGGGCGGGCTTA
>JABXNX010001504.1:0-12531 GCA_014843695.1 Archivesica marissinica | reverse complement strand
GACCTACCACAAGACACTGACCTACCACAAGCCACTGACATCACAAGCCACTGACCTACCACAAGCCACTGACCTACCACAAGCCACAGACCTACCACAAGCCACTGACCTACCACAAGCCACTGACCTACCACAAGCCACTGACCTACCACAAGCCACATACCTACCACAAGCCACAGACCTACCACAAGCCACTGACACCACAAGCCACTGACCTACAAGCCACTGACCTACCACAAACCACTGACCTACCACAAGCCACAGACCTACCACAAGCCACAGACCTACCACAAGCCACTGACACCACAAGCCACTGACCTACAAGCCACTGACCTACCACAAACCACTAACCTACCACAAACCACTGACCTACCACAAGACACTGACCTACCACAAACCACTGACCTACCACAAGCCACTGACCTACCACAAGCCACTGACCTACCACAAGCCACTGACCTACCACAAACCACTGACCTACCACAAGCCACTGACCTACCACAAGCCACTGACCTACCACAGGCCACTGACCTACCACAAGACACTGACCTACCACAAACCACTGACCTACCACAAGACACTGACCTACCACAAGCCACTGACCTACCACAAGCCACAGACCTACCACAAGCCACAGACCTACCACAAACCACTGACCTACCAAAGCCACACCTACCACAAGCCACTGACCTACACAAGCCACTGAACTACCACAACCACTGACCTACCACAAGCCACTGACCTACCACAAGACACTGACCTACCACAAGCCACTGACCTACCACTGACCTACCACAAGCCACTGACCTACCACAAGCCACTGACCTACCACAAGCCACTGACCTACCACAAGCCACTGACCTACCACAAGCCACTGACCTACCACAAGACACTGACCTACCACAAACCACTGACCTACCACAAGCCACTGACCTACCACAATCCACTGACCTACCACAAGCCACTGACCTACCACAATCCACTGACCTACCACAAGCCACTGACCTACCACAAACCACTGACCTACCACAAGCCACTGACCTACCACAAGCCACTGACCTACCACAATCCACTGACCTACCACAAGCCACTGACCTACCACAATACACTGACCTACCACAATCCACTGACCTACCACAAGCCACATACCTACCACAAGCCACTGACACCACAAGCCACGACATACACGCCATGACCTACCACAAGACACTGACCTACCACAAACCACTGACCTACCACAAGCCACTGACCTACCACAAGCCACTGACATCACAAGCCACTGACCTACCACAAGCCACTGACCTACCACAAGCCACAGACCTACCACAAGCCACTGACCTACCACAAGCCACTGACCTACCACAAGCCACTGACCTACCACAAGCCACATACCTACCACAAGCCACATACCTACCACAAGCCACTGACACCACAAGCCACTGACCTACAAGCCACTGACCTACCACAAGACACTGACCTACCACAAACCACTGACCTACCACAAGACACTGACCTACCACAAGCCACTGACATCACAAGCCACTGACCTACCACAAGCCACTGACCTACCACAAGCCACAGACCTACCACAAGCCACTGACCTACCACAAGCCAATGACCTACCACAAGCCACTGACCTACCACAAGCCACATACCTACCACAAGCCACAGACCTACCACAAGCCACTGACACCACAAGCCACTGACCTACAAGCCACTGACCTACCACAAGACACTGACCTACCACAAACCACTGACCTACCACAAGCCACTGACCTACCACAAGCCACTGACCTACCACAACCACTGACCTACCACAAGCCACTGACCTACCACAATCACTGACCTACCACAAGCCACTGACCTACCTACCACATGACCTACCACAAGCCACTGACCTACCACAAGCCACTGACCTACCACAAGCCACTGACCTACCACAAGCCACTGACCTACCACAAGCCACTGACCTACCACAAGCCACTGACCTACCACAAGCCACTGACCTACCACAAGCCACTGACCTACCACAAGCCACTGACCTACCACAATCCACTGACCTACCACAAGCCACTGACCTACCACAATCCACTGACCTACCACAAGCCACTGACCTACCACAAACCACTGACCTACCACAAGCCACTGACCTACCACAAGCCACTGACCTACCACAATCCACTGACCTACCACAAGCCACTGACCTACCACAATACACTGACCTACCACAATCCACTGACCTACCACAAGCGACTGACATACCACAATACACTGACCTACCACAAGCCACTGACCTACCACATGACCTACCACAAGCCACTGACCTACCACAAGCCACTGACCTACCACAAGCCATTGACCTACCACACGCCACTGACCTACCACAAGCCACTGACCTACCACAAGACACTGACCTACCACAAGACACTGACCTACCACAAACCACTGACCTACCACAAGCCACTGACCTACCACAATACACTGACCTACCACAAGCGACTGACCTACCACAATCCACTGACCTACCACAAGCCACTGACCTACCACAAACCACTGACCTACCACAAGCCACTGACCTACCACAAGCCAATGACCTACCACAATCCACTGACCTACCACAAGCCACTGACCTACCACAATACACTGACCTACCACAAGCCAATGACCTACCACATGACCTACCACAAGCCACAGACCTACCACAAGCCACTGACCTACCACAAACCACTGACCTACCACAAGCCACTGACCTACCACAAGCCACTGACCTACCACAAGCCAATGACCTACCATAAGCCACAGACCTACCACAAGCCACATACCTACCACAAGCCACATACCTACCACAAGCCACATACCTACCACAAGCCACTGACACCACAAGCCACTGACCTACAAGCCACTGACCTACCACAAGACACTGACCTACCACAAACCACTGACCTACCACAAGACACTGACCTACCACAAGCCACTGACATCACAAGCCACTGACCTACCACAAGCCACTGACCTACCACAAGCCACAGACCTACCACAAGCCACTGACCTACCACAAGCCACTGACCTACCACAATCCACTGACCTACTACAATCCACTGACCTACCACAATCCACTGACCTACCACAAGCCACTGACCTACCACAATCCACTGACCTACCACAATCCACTGACCTACCACAAGCCACTGACCTACCACAAACCACTGACCTACCACAAGCCACTGACCTACCACAAGCCACTGAACTACCACAATCCACTGACCTACCACAAGCCACTGACCTACCACAATACACTGACCTACCACAAGCCACTGACCTACCACATGACCTACCACAAGCCACTGACCTACCACAAGCCACTGACCTACCACAAGCCATTGACCTACCACACGCCACTGACCTACCACAAGCCACTGACCTACCACAAGACACTGACCTACCACAAACCACTGACCTACCACAAGCCACTGACCTACCACAATCCACTGACCTACCACAAGCCACTGACCTACCACAATCCACTGACCTACCACAAGCCACTGACCTACCACAAACCACTGACCTACCACAAGCCACTGACCTACCACAAGCCACTGACCTACCACAATCCACTGACCTACCACAAGCCACTGACCTACCACAATACACTGACCTACCACAATCCACTGACCTACCACAAGCCACTGACCTACCACAATACACTGACCTACCACAAGCCACTGACCTACCACATGACCTACCACAAGCCACTGACCTACCACAAGCCACTGACCTACCACAAGCCATTGACCTACCACACGCCACTGACCTACCACAAGCCACTGACCTACCACAAGACACTGACCTACCACAAACCACTGACCTACCACAAGCCACTGACCTACCACAATCCACTGACCTACCACAAGCCACTGACCTACCACAATCCACTGACCTACCACAAGCCACTGACCTACCACAAACCACTGACCTACCACAAGCCACTGACCTACCACAAGCCACTGACCTACCACAATCCACTGACCTACCACAAGCCACTGACCTACCACAAGCCACTGACCTACCACAAGCCACTGACCTACCACAAGCCACTGACCTACCACAAGCCACTGACCTACCACAAGCCACTGACCTACCACAAACCACTGACCTACCACAAGCCACTGACCTACCACAAACCACTGACCTACCACAAGCCACTGACCTACCACAAGCCACTGACCTACCACAAGCCACTGACCTACCACAAGACACTGACCTACCACAAACCACTGACCTACCACAAGACACTGACCTACCACAAGCCACTGACATCACAAGCCACTGACCTACCACAAGCCACTGACCTACCACAAGCCACAGACCTACCACAAGCCACTGACCTACCACAAGCCAATGACCTACCACAAGCCACTGACCTACCACAAGCCACATACCTACCACAAGCCACATACCTACCACAAGCCACTGACACCACAAGCCACTGACCTACAAGCCACTGACCTACCACAAGACACTGACCTACCACAAACCACTGACCTACCACAAGACACTGACCTACCACAAGCCACTGACATCACAAGCCACTGACCTACCACAAGCCACTGACCTACCACAAGCCACAGACCTACCACAAGCCACTGACCTACCACAAGCCACTGACCTACCACAATCCACTGACCTACTACAATCCACTGACCTACCACAATCCACTGACCTACCACAAGCCACTGACCTACCACAATCCACTGACCTACCACAATCCACTGACCTACCACAAGCCACTGACCTACCACAAACCACTGACCTACCACAAGCCACTGACCTACCACAAGCCACTGAACTACCACAATCCACTGACCTACCACAAGCCACTGACCTACCACAATACACTGACCTACCACAAGCCACTGACCTACCACATGACCTACCACAAGCCACTGACCTACCACAAGCCACTGACCTACCACAAGCCATTGACCTACCACACGCCACTGACCTACCACAAGCCACTGACCTACCACAAGACACTGACCTACCACAAACCACTGACCTACCACAAGCCACTGACCTACCACAATCCACTGACCTACCACAAGCCACTGACCTACCACAATCCACTGACCTACCACAAGCCACTGACCTACCACAAACCACTGACCTACCACAAGCCACTGACCTACCACAAGCCACTGACCTACCACAATCCACTGACCTACCACAAGCCACTGACCTACCACAATACACTGACCTACCACAATCCACTGACCTACCACAAGCGACTGACATACCACAATACACTGACCTACCACAAGCCACTGACCTACCACATGACCTACCACAAGCCACTGACCTACCACAAGCCACTGACCTACCACAAGCCATTGACCTACCACACGCCACTGACCTACCACAAGCCACTGACCTACCACAAGACACTGACCTACCACAAGACACTGACCTACCACAAACCACTGACCTACCACAAGCCACTGACCTACCACAATACACTGACCTACCACAAGCCACTGACCTACCACAATCCACTGACCTACCACAAGCCACTGACCTACCACAAACCACTGACCTACCACAAGCCACTGACCTACCACAAGCCACTGACCTACCACAATCCACTGACCTACCACAAGCCACTGACCTACCACAATACACTGACCTACCACAAGCCAATGACCTACCACATGACCTACCACAAGCCACAGACCTACCACAAGCCACTGACCTACCACAAACCACTGACCTACCACAAGCCACTGACCTACCACAAGCCACTGACCTACCACAAGCCAATGACCTACCATAAGCCACAGACCTACCACAAGCCACATACCTACCACAAGCCACATACCTACCACAAGCCACATACCTACCACAAGCCACTGACACCACAAGCCACTGACCTACAAGCCACTGACCTACCACAAGACACTGACCTACCACAAACCACTGACCTACCACAAGACACTGACCTACCACAAGCCACTGACATCACAAGCCACTGACCTACCACAAGCCACTGACCTACCACAAGCCACAGACCTACCACAAGCCACTGACCTACCACAAGCCACTGACCTACCACAATCCACTGACCTACTACAATCCACTGACCTACCACAATCCACTGACCTACCACAAGCCACTGACCTACCACAATCCACTGACCTACCACAATCCACTGACCTACCACAAGCCACTGACCTACCACAAACCACTGACCTACCACAAGCCACTGACCTACCACAAGCCACTGAACTACCACAATCCACTGACCTACCACAAGCCACTGACCTACCACAATACACTGACCTACCACAAGCCACTGACCTACCACATGACCTACCACAAGCCACTGACCTACCACAAGCCACTGACCTACCACAAGCCATTGACCTACCACACGCCACTGACCTACCACAAGCCACTGACCTACCACAAGACACTGACCTACCACAAACCACTGACCTACCACAAGCCACTGACCTACCACAATCCACTGACCTACCACAAGCCACTGACCTACCACAATCCACTGACCTACCACAAGCCACTGACCTACCACAAACCACTGACCTACCACAAGCCACTGACCTACCACAAGCCACTGACCTACCACAATCCACTGACCTACCACAAGCCACTGACCTACCACAATACACTGACCTACCACAATCCACTGACCTACCACAAGCCACATACCTACCACAAGCCACTGACACCACAAGCCACTGACATACACGCCAATGACCTACCACAAGACACTGACCTACCACAAACCACTGACCTACCACAAGACACTGACCTACCACAAGCCACTGACATCACAAGCCACTGACCTACCACAAGCCACTGACCTACCACAAGCCACAGACCTACCACAAGCCACTGACCTACCACAAGCCAATGACCTACCACAAGCCACTGACCTACCACAAGCCACATACCTACCACAAGCCACAGACCTACCACAAGCCACTGACACCACAAGCCACTGACCTACAAGCCACTGACCTACCACAAACCACTGACCTACCACAAGCCACAGACCTACCACAAGCCACAGACCTACCACAAGCCACTGACACCACAAGCCACTGACCTACAAGCCACTGACCTACCACAAACCACTAACCTACCACAAACCACTGACCTACCACAAGACACTGACCTATCACAAACCACTGACCTACCACAAGCCACTGACCTACCACAAGCCACTGACCTACCACAAGCCACTGACCTACCACAAACCACTGACCTACCACAAGCCACTGACCTACCACAAGCCACTGACCTACCACAGGCCACTGACCTACCACAAGACACTGACCTACCACAAACCACTGACCTACCACAAGACACTGACCTACCACAAGCCACTGACCTACCACAAGCCACAGACCTACCACAAGCCACATACCTACCACAAACCACTGACCTACCATAAGCCACATACCTACCACAACCTACCATAAGCCACATACCTACCACAAGCCACATACCTACCACAAGCCACATACCTACCACAAGCCACAGATCTACCACAAGCCATTGACACCACAAGCCACTGACCTACAAGCCACTGACCTACCACAAGCCACATACCTACCACAAGCCACATACCTACCACAAGCCACTGACCTACCACAAGACACTGACCTACAAGCCACTGACCTACCACAAACCACTGACCTACCACTAGCCACAGACCTACCACAAGCCACTGACCTACCACAAGCCACTGACCTACCACAATCCACTGACCTACTACAATCCACTGACCTACCACAATCCACTGACCTACCACAAGCCACTGACCTACCACAATCACTGACCTACACAATCCACTGACCTACCACAAACACCACACAACACACCTACCACAACCACTGACCTACCACAAGCCACTGACCTACCACAACCACTGACCTACCACAATCCACTGACCTACCACAAGCCACTGACCTACCACAAACCACTGACCTACCACAAGCCACTGACCTACCACAAGCCACTGAACTACCACAATCCACTGACCTACCACAAGCCACTGACCTACCACAATACACTGACCTACCACAAGCCACTGACCTACCACATGACCTACCACAAGCCACTGACCTACCACAAGCCACTGACCTACCACAAGCCATTGACCTACCACACGCCACTGACCTACCACAAGCCACTGACCTACCACAAGACACTGACCTACCACAAACCACTGACCTACCACAAGCCACTGACCTACCACAATCCACTGACCTACCACAAGCCACTGACCTACCACAATCCACTGACCTACCACAAGCCACTGACCTACCACAAACCACTGACCTACCACAAGCCACTGACCTACCACAAGCCACTGACCTACCACAATCCACTGACCTACCACAAGCCACTGACCTACCACAATACACTGACCTACCACAATCCACTGACCTACCACAAGCCACATACCTACCACAAGCCACTGACACCACAAGCCACTGACATACACGCCAATGACCTACCACAAGACACTGACCTACCACAAACCACTGACCTACCACAAGACACTGACCTACCACAAGCCACTGACATCACAAGCCACTGACCTACCACAAGCCACTGACCTACCACAAGCCACAGACCTACCACAAGCCACTGACCTACCACAAGCCAATGACCTACCACAAGCCACTGACCTACCACAAGCCACATACCTACCACAAGCCACAGACCTACCACAAGCCACTGACACCACAAGCCACTGACCTACAAGCCACTGACCTACCACAAGACACTGACCTACCACAAACCACTGACCTACCACAAGCTACCACAAGACACTGACCTACCACAAGCCACTGACCTACCACAAGCCATGACCTACAAGCCACGACCACCACAAGCCACTGACCTACCACAAGCCACTGACCTACCACAAGCCACTGACCTACACAAGCCACTGACCTACCACAATCCACTGACCTACCACAAGCCACTGACCTACCACAAGCCACTGACTACCACAAGCCACTGACCTACCACAAGCCACTGACCTACCACAATCCACTGACCTACCACAAGCCACTGACCTACCACAATACACTGACCTACCACAATCCACTGACCTACCACAAGCGACTGACATACCACAATACACTGACCTACCACAAGCCACTGACCTACCACATGACCTACCACAAGCCACTGACCTACCACAAGCCACTGACCTACCACAAGCCATTGACCTACCACACGCCACTGACCTACCACAAGCCACTGACCTACCACAAGACACTGACCTACCACAAGACACTGACCTACCACAAACCACTGACCTACCACAAGCCACTGACCTACCACAATACACTGACCTACCACAAGCCACTGACCTACCACAATCCACTGACCTACCACAAGCCACTGACCTACCACAAACCACTGACCTACCACAAGCCACTGACCTACCACAAGCCAATGACCTACCACAATCCACTGACCTACCACAAGCCACTGACCTACCACAATACACTGACCTACCACAAGCCAATGACCTACCACATGACCTACCACAAGCCACAGACCTACCACAAGCCACTGACCTACCACAAACCACTGACCTACCACAAGCCACTGACCTACCACAAGCCACTGACCTACCACAAGCCAATGACCTACCATAAGCCACAGACCTACCACAAGCCACATACCTACCACAAGCCACATACCTACCACAAGCCACATACCTACCACAAGCCACTGACACCACAAGCCACTGACCTACAAGCCACTGACCTACCACAAGACACTGACCTACCACAAACCACTGACCTACCACAAGACACTGACCTACCACAAGCCACTGACATCACAAGCCACTGACCTACCACAAGCCACTGACCTACCACAAGCCACAGACCTACCACAAGCCACTGACCTACCACAAGCCACTGACCTACCACAATCCACTGACCTACTACAATCCACTGACCTACCACAAGCCACTGACCTACCACAAGCCACTGACCTACCACAAGCCACTGACCTACCACAAGACACTGACCTACCACAAGCCACTGACCTACCACAAACCACTGACCTACCACAAGCCACTGACCTACCACAAGCCACTGACCTACCACAAGCCACTGACCTACCACAAGCCACTGACCTACCACAATCCACTGACCTACCACAAGCCACGACCTACCACATGACCTACCACAAGCCACTGACCTACCACAAGCCACTGACCTACCACAAGCCACTGACCTACCACAAGCCACTGACCTACCACAATCCACTGACCTACCACAAGCCACTGACCTACCACAAACCACTGACCTACCACAAGCCACTGACCTACCACAAGCCACTGACCTACCACAAGCCACTGACCTACCACAAACACTGACCTACCACAAGCCACTGACCTACAAAATGACTACCACAAACCACTGACCTACCACAAGACATGACCTACCACAAGCCACTGACCTACCACAAGCCACTGACCTACCACAAGACCACTGACTTACCACAAGACACTGACCTACCACAAGCCACTGACCTACCACAAACCACTGACCTAACCACAAGCCACTGACTACCACAAGCCACTGACCTACCACAAGCCAATGACCTACCACAAGCCACTGACCTACCACAAGCCACTGACCTACCACAAGCCACTGACCTACCACAAGCCACATACCTACCACAAGCCACTGACCTACCACAAGCCACAGACCTACACGCCACAGACCTACCACAAGCCACTGACCTACCACAAACCACTGACCTACCACAAGCCACTGACCTACCACAAGCCACTGACCTACCACAAGCCACTGACCTACCACAAGCCACTGACCTACCACAAGCCACAGACCTACCACAAGCCACTAACCTACCACAAGCCACAGACCTACCACAAGCCACAGACCTACCACAAGCCACACACTACAACAAGCCACATACCTACCACAAGCCAACACCACAACCACACCACAACCCTGACCTACCACAAGACACTGACCTACCACAAACACACCCACACACAAACCACACCACCCACAACCACACCACACAACCACACCACCACAACCACTGACCTACCACAAGCCACAGACCTACCAACAATCCATGACCTACCACAAGCCACTGACCTACCACAATCCACTGACCTACCACAATCCACTGACCTACCACAAACCAGACCTACCACAAGCCAACCACCACAACCACACCACCACCAACACTGACCTACCACAAGCCACCTGACCTACCACAAACCATGACCTACCACAAGCCACTGACCTACCACAATACATGAACTACCACAATCCACTGACCTACCACAAGCACACTGACATACCACAATACACTGACCTACCACAAGCCACTGACCTACCACATGACCTACCACAAGCCACTGACCTACCACAAGCCACTGACCTACCACAAGCCATTGACCTACCACACGCCACTGACCTACAACAAGCCACTGACCTACCACAAGACACTGACCTACCACAAACCACTGACCTACCACAAGCCACTGACCTACCACAATCCACTGACCTACCACAAGCCACTGACCTACCACAATCCACTGACCTACCACAAGCCACTGACCTACCACAAACCACTGACCTACCACAAGCCACTGACCTACCACAAGCCACTGACCTACCACAATCCACTGACCTACCACAAGCCACTGACCTACCACAATACACTGACCTACCACAATCCACTGACCTACCACAAGCGACTGACATACCACAATACACACACCACAACCACACCACACAACAACACCCACCCACAACACACCAACACCACAACCACACCACCACAACCAACCACCACACCCACTGACCTACCACAAGCCACTGACCTACCACAAACACTGACCTACCACAAGACACTGACCTACCACAAACCACTGACCTACCACAAGCCACTGACCTACCACAATACACTGACCTACCACAATCCACTGACCTACCACAAACCACTGACCTACCACAAGACACTGACCTACCACAAACCACTGACCACCACAACCCAACCACCACACCACAACTACCACAAGCCACTGACCACAACAAGCCACAGACTACCAACCAACCCCACAGACATACCACAAGCCAATGACCTAACACATGACCTACCACAAGCCACAGACCTCCACAATCCACAGACCACCACCCAACCACTGACCTACCACAAGCACTGACTACCACAAGCCACTGACCTACCCAAGCCATGACCTACCATAAGCCACTGACCTACCACAAGCCACAGACCTACCACAAGCCACATACCTACCACAAGCAACAGACCTACCACAAGCCACTGACACCACAAGCCACTGACCTACAAGCCACTGACCTACCACAAGCCACATATCTACCACAAGCCACTGACCTACCACAAGACACTGACCTACAACAAGCCACTGACCTACCACAAGCCACTGACCTACCACAAACCACTGACCCACCACAA
>JABXNX010001503.1:0-12532 GCA_014843695.1 Archivesica marissinica | reverse complement strand
TGTTGAGAGAGATTGTAGTAGTATATGGCAATGTTGAGAGAGACTGTAGTAGTATATGGGAATGTTGAGAGAGATTGTAGTAGTAGTAGTATATGGCAATGTTGAGAGAGACTGTAGTAGTGTATGGGAATGTTGAGAGAGACTGTAGTAGTATATGGTAATGTTGAAAGACTGTAGTAGTATATGGGAATGTTGAGAGACTGTAGTGGTATATGGGAATGTGGAGAGACTGTAGTAGTATATGGTAATGTTGAGAGACTGTAGTAGTATATGGTAATGTTGAGAGACTGTAGTAGTATATGGCAATGTTGAGAGAGACTGTAGTAGTATATGGCAATGTTGAGAGAGACTGTAGTAGTATATGGTAATGTTGAGAGACTGTAGTAGTATATGGGAATGTTGAGAGAGACTGTAGTAGTATATGGGAATGTTGAGAGACTGTAGTAGTGTATGTGGGAATGTTGAGAGAGACTGTAGTAGTATATGGTAATGTTGAGAGACTGTAGTAGTATATGGTAATGTTGAGAGACTGTAGTAGTATATGGTAATGTTGAGAGACTGTAGTAGTATATGGGAATGTTGAGAGAGACTGTAGTAGTATATGGCAATGTTGAGGAGAGAGGACTGTAGTAGTATATGGGAATGTTGAGAGAGACTGTAGTAGTATATGGCAATGTTGAGGAGAGAGACTGTAGTAGTGTATGGGAATGTTGAGAGAGACTGTAGTAGTATATGGCAATGTTGAGGAGAGAGACTGTAGTAGTGTATGGGAATGTTGAGAGAGACTGTAGTAGTATATGGCAATGTTGAGGAGAGAGACTGTAGTAGTAGTATATGGCAATGTTGAGAGACTGTAGTAGTATATGGCAATGTTGAGGAGAGAGACTGTAGTAGTAGTATATTGTAATGTTGAGAGAGACTGTAGTAGTGTATGTGGGAATGTTGAGAGACTGTAGTTGTAGTATATGGGAATGTTGAGAGACTGTAGTAGTGTATGGGAATGTTGAGGAGAGACTGTAGTAGTATATGGCAATGTTGAGAGACTGTAGTAGTGTATGGGAATGTTGAGAGAGACTGTAGTAGTATATGGCAATGTTGAGAGACTGTAGTAGTATATGGCAATGTTGAGAGAGACTGTAGTAGTGTATGTGGGAATGTTGAGAGACTGTAGTAGTATATGGGAATGTTGAGAGAGACTGTAGTAGTATATGGAATGTTGAGAGAGACTGTAGTAGTGTATGGATGTTGAGAGAGACTGTAGTAGTATATGGTAATGTTGAGAGGACTGTAGTAGTATATGGTAATGTTGAGAGAGACTGTAGTAGTATATGGCAATGTTGAGAGAGACTGTAGTAGTGTATGTGGGAATGTTGAGAGAGACTGTAGTAGTATATGGCAATGTTGAGAGAGACTGTAGTAGTATATGGTAATGTTGAGAGAGACTGTAGTAGTATATGTGGGAATGTTGAGAGACTGTAGTAGTATATGGCAATGTTGAGAGACTGTAGTAGTGTATGGCAATGTTGAGAGACTGTAGTAGTGTATGGGAATGTTGAGAGACTGTAGTAGTATATGGCAATGTTGAGAGAGACTGTAGTAGTGTATGGGAATGTTGAGAGACTGTAGTAGTATATGGCAATGTTGAGAGAGACTGTAGTAGTGTATGGGAATGTTGAGAGAGACTGTAGTAGTATATGGCAATGTTGAGAGAGACTGTAGTAGTGTATGTGGGAATGTTGAGAGACTGTAGTAGTATATGGCAATGTTGAGAGACTGTAGTAGTATATGGCAATGTTGAGAGAGACTGTAGTAGTGTATGGGAATGTTGAGAGAGACTGTAGTAGTATATGGCAATGTTGAGAGAGACTGTAGTAGTATATGGGAATGTTGAGAGAGACTGTAGTAGTAGTATATGGCAATGTTGAGAGAGACTGTAGTAGTGTATGTGGGAATGTTGAGAGAGACTGTAGTAGTATATGGTAATGTTGAGAGACTGTAGTAGTATATGGGAATGTTGAGAGACTGTAGTAGTATATGGGAATGTTGAGAGACTGTAGTAGTATATGGTAATGTTGAGAGACTGTAGTAGTATATGGGAATGTTGAGAGACTGTAGTAGTATATGGCAATGTTGAGAGAGACTGTAGTAGTATATGGCAATGTTGAGAGAGACTGTAGTAGTATATGGTAATGTTGAGAGACTGTGGTAGTATATGGTAATGTTGAGAGACTGTAGTAGTATATGGGAATGTTGAGGAGAGAGACTGTAGTAGTATATGGGAATGTTGAGAGACTGTAGTAGTGTATGTGGGAATGTTGAGAGAGACTGTAGTAGTATATGGTAATGTTGAGAGACTGTAGTAGTATATGGTAATGTTGAGAGACTGTAGTAGTATATGGGAATGTTGAGAGAGACTGTAGTAGTATATGGCAATGTTGAGGAGAGAGACTGTAGTAGTATATGGGAATGTTGAGAGACTGTAGTAGTATATGGGAATGTTGAGAGAGACTGTAGTAGTATATGGGAATGTTGAGAGACTGTAGTAGTATATGGCAATGTTGAGAGACTGTAGTAGTGTATGGCAATGTTGAGAGACTGTAGTAGTGTATGGCAATGTTGAGAGACTGTAGTAGTATATGGGAATGTTGAGAGAGACTGTAGTAGTATATTGTAATGTTGAGAGAGACTGTAGTAGTGTATGTGGGAATGTTGAGAGACTGTAGTTGTAGTATATGGGAATGTTGAGAGACTGTAGTAGTATATGGCAATGTTGAGAGACTGTAGTAGTATATGGCAATGTTGTGAGAGACTGTAGTAGTATATGGCAATGTTGAGAGACTGTAGTAGTATATGGGAATGTTGAGAGAGACTGTAGTAGTATATGGCAATGTTGAGAGATACTGTAGTAGTATATGGGAATGTTGAGAGAGACTGTAGTAGTATATGGCAATGTTGAGAGACTGTAGTAGTATATGGCAATGTTGAGAGAGACTGTAGTAGTATATGGCAATGTTGAGGAGAGAGACTGTAGTAGTAGTATATGGCAATGTTGAGGAGAGAGACTGTAGTAGTGTATGGCGATGTTGAGAGAGACTGTAGTAGTATATGGCAATGTTGAGAGACTGTAGTAGTGTATGTGGGAATGTTGAGAGAGACTGTAGAAGTGTATGGGAATGTTGAGAGACTGTAGTAGTGTATGGGAATGTTGAGAGAGACTGTAGTAGTGTATGGGAATGTTGAGAGAGACTGTAGTAGTGTATGGGAATGTTGAGAGACTGTAGTAGTGTATGGGAATGTTGAGAGAGACTGTAGTAGTGTATGGGAATGTTGAGAGACTGTAGTAGTATATGGGAATGTTGAGAGAGACTGTAGTAGTATATGGCAATGTTGAGAGACTGTAGTAGTATATGGCAATGTTGAGAGACTGTAGTAGTGTATGGCAATGTTGAGAGACTGTAGTAGTGTATGGCAATGTTGAGAGACTGTAGTAGTATATGGGAATGTTGAGAGAGACTGTAGTAGTATATTGTAATGTTGAGAGAGACTGTAGTAGTGTATGTGGGAATGTTGAGAGACTGTAGTTGTAGTATATGGGAATGTTGAGAGACTGTAGTAGTATATGGCAATGTTGAGAGACTGTAGTAGTATATGGCAATGTTGTGAGAGACTGTAGTAGTATATGGCAATGTTGAGAGAGATTGTAGTAGTATATGGCAATGTTGAGGAGAGAGACTGTAGTAGTAGTATATGGCAATGTTGAGGAGAGAGACTGTAGTAGTGTATGGCGATGTTGAGAGAGACTGTAGTAGTATATGGCAATGTTGAGAGACTGTAGTAGTATATGGCAATGTTGAGAGAGACTGTAGTAGTATATGGCAATGTTGAGAGACTGTAGTAGTATATGGCAATGTTGAGAGAGACTGTAGTAGTATATGGCAATGTTGAGAGAGACTGTAGTAGTATATGGCAATGTTGAGAGAGACTGTAGTAGTGTATGGGAATGTTGAGAGAGACTGTAGTAGTATATGGCGATGTTGAGAGAGACTGTAGTAGTATATGGCAATGTTGAGGAGAGAGACTGTAGTAGTAGTAGTATATGGCAATGTTGAGGAGAGAGACTGTAGTAGTAGTATATGGCAATGTTGAGAGAGACTGTAGTAGTATATGGCAATGTTGAGAGTCTGTAGTAGTATATGGCAATGTTGAGAGAGACTGTAGTAGTATATGGCAATGTTGAGAGACTGTAGTAGTATATGGCAATGTTGAGAGAGACTGTAGTAGTATATGGCAATGTTGAGAGAGACTGTAGTAGTATATGGCAATGTTGAGGGAGACTGTAGTAGTGTACGGGAATGTTGAGAGAGACTGTAGTAGTATGTGGGAATGTTGAGAGAGACTGTAGTAGTATGTGGGAATGTTGAGCGAGACTGTAGTAGTATATGGGAATGCTGAGAGAGACTGTAGTAGTATGTGGGAATGTTGAGAGATTGTAGTAGTATATGGCAATGTTGAGAGAGACTGTAGTAGTATGTGGGAATGTTGAGAGAGACTGTAGTAGTATGTGGGAATGTTGAGAGAGACTGTAGTAGTATATGGCAATGTTGAGAGAGACTGTAGTAGTATATGGCAATGTTGAGAGAGACTGTAGTAGTATGTGGGAATGTTGAGAGAGACTGTAGAAGTATGTGGGAATGTTGAGCGAGACTGTAGTAGTATATGGGAATGCTGAGAGACATGAGTAAACAAATTTAAACCGTACCATCTGGCATAATTCCGAGGAAATGCTACATTTACGTTATTATCTGACATCTGTAACTAGGTCAACTTCATCCAATTTGGTTAATCTTTTTTCAAATTCCGCATTTTGGATCACCAGATCACCACACAGATTTGTCGTATTTCAAATAAAAAAGGGTGGGTGGGGGGATACTCGTTTTTAAATGCTAGATTGCAATACGTTGTCGTTATATTGGGTGCATCAATTGGCTGACTCGCATCACATGTCTCCTTGCTGTAGTCCAGTGGTAACACGCTGGACTGGTAATCCAGGGATCGCAGGGTCGATCCCCCGTCTGACCCTAATAAAATTAACAGTTTCAGATGGGACGTTAAACCGAGCTCTGGTGTCGGTACTTTACACCGTGCACGTAAAAGAACCAGAGGAGACTCTGGAATGCGTCTCTGTCTGCATCATGCACTATCCTCCAAAATCTAAAATGACTAATGTCTTCAGGAGGCGTCGCTCATATGGGCAATCGGTAGCGACGATAAATAAACGTAAAACACACACTTAGACAAAGAAGAAGCATATTTGCAGGCGACACGTATACATGTTATGGGCAACCGGTAGCGAGGATAAATAAACGTAAAACACACTCCTTGCTGCCAGTCGTAACTGTGCCCCGTTGCCTTTAATTTGGTACCATTCAATTATTCAATATAGGCTTCATCAAAGGATATTGTTCACATATATAGAAATCTGGTGTAGCTTATTCGTCTGTCAGTAGTATCTTGAACAGTTGATTAAATGGTTCGTAAGAAGCAATTAATTGCCCGGAGATTAGGTAGGATGTGCTAAAACGGTTTTAAAATCGCATGGCTTCTGTGTACTCAAGATAATTCATTAAGAGCAGCATTCCTTTGCTGTTGATTAATTTAATGTTTTTGTTACTTCAACGGTTTTATTGTTTACCAATTAAGGACTGAATAGCGGTTAATAGTTTCCTCGGGGTGGGGTGGGGGGTATGGAACTATATTGGGCGTGGCTAAATGGTGTGGAGGCAGACGACAGTTGTGTTATACGTAATTCGTAAATACACCTACAAAATATAGGTAAAACAGTTGTGTTATACGTAATTCGTAAATACACCTACAAAATATAGGTAAGACAGTTGTGTTATACGTAATTCGTAAATACACCTACAAAATATAGGTACGACAGTTGTGTTATACGTAATTCGTAAATACACCTACAAAATATAGGTAAAGTACAACACATGTATATTAAGTGCCATCTTTATCATCGAGAATATAGTCCTCTCAGTCATCTGGTGTAAATCCATAGAGGGTATTTATTTGTTTCGGAGAATGATCGAATTCTATGTATAGCGCCAATTCGCTCATGGTTGCATCGTTTTATATCATAAAAACTTTCAGCCTAAACTAAAACATATGTTTGTTTGAATTTATATTTAACTCATGAACATAGAGTGAGTGAGTGAATGAGTGTGTGTGTGCGCGTGTGTGCGCGTGTGCGTGCGCACATGGTCGTATGCACATACATCAACAACAACAACAATCTTATATATACTCCTTGAATAGGCCTACTTAATATAAATTATTGGGCCTGACCTACTATGTCCTCCAATATCTAAAATGACTAATCTCTTCAGGTGGCGTCGCTCATATGGGCAACTTGGTAGCGATGATAAATAAACGTAAGCACACATTATTGAATTGTTGTCAATATTGTATACTGTGTTGGAATATTCTATCGTAGTGAGTGATCGCCAGTAGGATAATGTGTCAATATAGAACACCCAATCAACGGAATATCCCAACACATGATTGAAGATATGGTTCCTATAGAACACACCCAATCAACGGAATATCCCGACACATGATTGAAGATATGGTTCCTATAGAACACACCCAATCAACGGAATATCCCGACACATGATTGAAGATATGGTTCATATAGAACAAACTCAATCAACGGAATATCCCGACACATGATTGGCAGTATGGTTCCTATAAAACACACCCAATCAACGGAATATCCCGACACATGATTGGCAGTATGGTTCCTATAGAACACACCCAATCAACGGAATATCCCGACACATGATTGGCAGTATGGTTCCTATAGAACACACTCAATCAACGGAATATCCCGACACATGATTGAAGATATGGTTCCTATAGAACACACTCAATCAACGGAATATCCCGACACATGATTGAAGATATGGTTCCTATAGAACACACTCAATCAACGGAATATCCCGACACATGATTGGCAGTATGGTTCCTATAGTTAACAAGTGAAGAATATTGGTTTCCAAATGAAGGAAATAAATACAACCAAGCATGTGGACAATATATCGAATGAATAGAATGGTAGAATATGAACCAAATTGTGGAAATGCATATAATATAAAATGTTATGATGATAATTGGGCATAATCATCCTCGCCGCCGGCGGCGAACCATGTGGGTGAAAACTGTTTATACATAGTATCATTTTATATAAAACCCAAGTGAAACTTTTAGATTGAGAGAAGGAATTTGATATATAAATCAAGTATTTAAACTGAAGCACATAATAGTGTTGCTTTATCTGTTCAATATGCTTACTCGCATTCACATGCATATTATGTATTGCAATGTTATTGAATTCTGGACTTTTAAATATTCTATATATAACGATGTAAAGAAAACTAAGCCATATAGCTTATGAAGACGACAGGATACCAACTGAACGAAATAACTAAACACATGAAGATGATAGGATACCGACTGAACGAAATAACTAAACACATGCAGACGATAGGATACCAACTGAACGAAATATCTAAACACATGCAGACGATAGAATACCGACTGAACGAAATAACTAAACACATGCAGACGATAGGATACCAATTGAACGAAATAACTAAACACATGCAGACGATAGAATACCGACTGAACGAAATAACTAAACACATGCAGACGATAGGATACCAACTGAACGAAATATCTAAACACATGAGAACGATAGAATACCGACTGAACGAAATAACTAAACACATGAGAACGATAGTATACCGACTGAACAAAATAACTAAACACATGAAGACGATAGGATACCGACTGAACGAAATAACTAAACACATCATGCAGACGATAGGATACCGACTGAACGAAATAACTAAACACATGAAGACGATAGGATTCCGACTGAACGAAATAACTAAACACATGAAGACGATAGAATACCAACTGAACGAAATAACTAAACACATGAAGACGATAGGATACCAACTGAACGAAATATCTAAACACATGAGAACGATAGAATACCGACTGAACGAAATAACTAAACACATGAGAAAGATAGAATACCGACTGAACGAAATAACTAAACACATGCAGACGATAGAATACCGACTGAACGAAATATCTGAACACATTGAGACGATAGAATACCGACTGAACAAAATAACTAAACACATGAGAACGATAGAATACCGACTGAACGAAATAACTAAACACATGCAGACGATAGAATACCGACTGAACAAAATACCTGAACACATTGAGACGATAGGATACCGACTGAACGAAATAACTAAACACATGCAGACGATAGAATACCGACTGAACGAAATATCTAAACACATGAGAACGATAGAATACCGATTGAACGAAATAACTAAACACATGAGAACGATAGAATACCGACTGAACGAAATAACTAAACACATGCAGACGATAGAATACCAACTGAACGAAATAACTAAACACATGCAGACGATAGGATACCAACTGAACGAAATATCTAAACACATGAGAACGATAGAATACCGACTGAACGAAATAACTAAACACATGAGAAAGATAGAATACCGACTGAACGAAATAACTAAACACATGCAGACGATAGAATACCGACTGAACGAAATAACTGAACACATTGAGACGATAGGATACCGACTGAACGAAATAACTAAACACATGCAGACGATAGAATACCGACTGAACGAAATATCTAAACACATGAGAACGATAGAATACCGATTGAACGAAATAACTAAACACATGAGAACGATAGAATACCGACTGAACGAAATAACTAAACACATGCAGACGATAGAATACCGACTGAACGAAATAACTAAACACATGCAGACGATAGAATACCGACTGAACGAAATAACTAAACACATGCAGACGATAGGATACCGACTGAACGAAATAACTAAACACATGCAGACGATAGAATACCGACTGAACAAAATATCTAAACACATGAGAACGATAGAATACCGACTGAACGAAATAACTAAACACATGAGAACTATAGAATACCGACTGAACGAAATAACTAAACACATGCAGACGATAGAATACCGACTGAACGAAATAACTAAACACATGCAGACGATAGAATACCGACTGAACGAAATAACTAAACACATGAGAACGATAGAATACCGACTGAACGAAATAACTAAACACATGCAGACGATAGGATACCGACTGAACGAAATAACTAAACACATGCAGACAATAGGATACCGACTGAACGAAATAACTAAACACATGAAGACGATAGAATACCAACTGAACGAAATAACTAAACACATGAAGACGATAGAATACCAACTGAACGAAATAACTAAACACATGAAGACGATAGGATACCGACTGAACGAAATAACTAAACACATGCAGACGATAGAATACCAACTGAACGAAATAACTAAACACATGCAGATGATAGAATACCAACTGAACGAAATAACTAAACACATGAAGACGATAGAATACCAACTGAACGAAATAACTAAACACATGAAGACGATAGAATACCAACTGAACGAAATAACTAAACACATGCAGACGATAGAATAACAACTGAACGAAATAACTAAATACATGAAGACGATAGAATACCAACTGAACGAAATAACTAAACACATGAAGACGATAGAATACCAACTGAACGAAATAACTAAACACATGAAGACGATAGGATACCGACTGAACGAAATAACTAAACACATGTAGACGATAGGATACCGACTGAACGAAATAACTAAACACATGCAGACGATAGGATACCGACTGAACGAAATAACTAAACACATGCAGACGATAGGATACCAACTGAACGAAATATCTAAACACATGAGAACGATAGAATACCGACTGAACGAAATAACTAAACACATGAGAACGATAGAATACCGACTGAACGAAATAACTAAACACATGCAGACGATAGAATACCGACCGAACGAAATAACTAAACACATGCAGACGATAGGATACCGACTGAACGAAATAACTAAACACATGCAGACGATAGAATACCGACTGAACGAAATATCTAAACACATGAGAACGATAGAATACCGACTGAACGAAATAACTAAACACATGAGAACGATAGAATACCGACTGAACGAAATAACTAAACACATGCAGTGGATAGAATACCGACTGAACGAAATAACTAAACACATGCAGACGATAGAATACCGATTGAACGAAATAACTAAACACATGCAGACGATAGGATACCGACTGAACGAAATAACTAAACACATGCAGACGATAGAATACCGACTGAACGAAATATCTAAACACATGAGAACGATAGAATACCGACTGAACGAAATAACTAAACACATGAGAACGATAGAATACCGACTGAACGAAATAACTAAACACATGCAGACGATAGAATACCGACTGAACGATATAACTAAACACATGCAGACGATAGAATACCGACTGAACGAAATAACTAAACACATGAGAACGATAGAATACCGACTGAACGAAATAACTAAACACATGCAGACGATAGGATACCGACTGAACGAAATAACTAAGCACATGACGATAGAATACCGACTGAACGAAATAACTACACACATGCAGACGATAGAATACCGACTGAACGAAATAACTAAAGACATGCAGACGATAGAATACCGACTGCACGAAATAACTAAACACATGCAGACGATAGAATACCGACTGAACGAAATAACTAAACACATGAAGACGATAGAATACCAACTGAACGAAATAACTAAACACATGAAGACGATAGAATACCAACTGAACGAAATAACTAAACACATGCAGACGATAGAATACCAACTGAACGAAATAACTAAACACATGAAGACGATAGAATACCAACTGAACGAAATAACTAAACACATGAAGACAATAGAATACCAACTGAACGAAATAACTAAACACATGAAGACGATAGGATACCGACTGAACGAAATAACTAAACACATGCAGACGACAGGATACCGACTGAACGAAATAACTAAACACATGCAGATGATAGAATACCGACTGAACGAAATAACTAAACACATGCAGACGATAAGGAAATAATTAAACACATGAAGACGATAGGATACAAACTGAACGAAATAACTAAACACATGCAGACGATAGGATACCGACTGAACGAAATAACTAAACACATGCAGACGATAAGGAAATAATTAAACACATGAAGACGATAGGATACAAACTGAACGAAATAACTAAACACATGAAGACGATAAGGAAATAATTAAACACATGAAGACAATAGGATACAAACTGAACGAAATAACTAAACACATGCAGACGATAAGGATATAATTAAACACATGAAGACGATAGGATACAAACTGAACGAAATAACTAAACACATGAAGACGATAAGGAAATAATTAAACACATGAAGACGATAGGATACAAACTGAACGAAATAATTAAACACATGAAGACGATAGAATACCGACTGAACGAAATAACTAAACACATGAAGACGATAGAATACCGACTGAACGAAATAACTAAACACATGCAGACGATAGAATACCGACTGAACGAAATAACTAAACACATGCAGACGATTGAATACCGACTGAACGAAATAACTAAACACATGAAGACGATAGAATACCGACTGAACGAAATAACTAAACACATGAAGACGATAGAATACCGAGGAAATAATTAAACACATGCAGACGATAGAATACGACTGAACGAAATAACTAAACACATGAAGACGATAGAATACCGACTGAACGAAATAACTAAACACATGAAGACGATAGGATACCGACTGAACGAAATAACTAAACACATGGACGATAGAATACCGACTGAACGAAATAACTAAACACATGAAGACGATAGAATACCGACTGAACGAAATAACTAAACACATGAAGACGATAGAATTACCGACTGAACGAAATAACTAAACACTATGAAGACGATAGAATACCGCTGGAACGAATAACTAAAAACATGAAGACGATAGAATACCGACTGACGAAATAACTAAACACATGGAGACGATTAGGATACCGACTGAACGAAATAACTAAACACATGAAACGATAGAATTACCGCTGAACGAAATACTAAACACATGCGGTTGGGTTGTGGTTTTGAGACGATAGAATACCGACTGAACGGAAATAAATAAACACATGAAGAGGATAGGATACCGACTGAACGAAATAACTAAACACATGCAGACGATAAGGATATAATTAAACACATGAAGATGATAGAATACCGACTGAACGAAATAACTAAACACATGCAGACGATAAGGAAATAATTAAACACATGAAGACGATAAGGAAATAATTAAACACATGAAGACGATAAGGAAATAATTAAACACATGCAGACGATAAGGAAATAATTAAACACATGCAGACGATAGGGAAATAATTAAACACATGCAGACGATAGGGAAATAATTAAACACATGCAGACGATAGGG
>JABXNX010001502.1:0-12533 GCA_014843695.1 Archivesica marissinica | reverse complement strand
TGTGCTTGTGTACTATAGCACTGTATCGGTGTACTATAGCACTGTGCCGGTGTACTATACCACTGTGCCGGTATACTATAGCACTGTGCCGGTGTACTATAGCACTGTGCCGGTGTACTATAGCACTGTGCCGGTGTAATATAGCACTGTGCCGGTGTAATATAGCACTGTGCCGGTGTAATATAGCACTGTGCTTGTGTAATATAGCACTGTGCTGGTGTAATATAGCACTGTGCCGGTGTAATATAGCACTGTGCTGGTGTACTATAGCACAGTGTCGGTGTACTATAGCACTGTGCTGGTGTACTATAGCACTGTGCTGGTGTACTAACACCACAACAACACTATAGCACTGTATCGGTGTACTATAGCACTGTGCTGGTGTACTATAGCATTGTGCTGGTATACTATAGCACTGTGTCGTTGTACAATAGCATTGTGCTGGTGTACTTTAGCACTGTGTCGGTGCAACATAGCATTGTGCTGGTGTACTATAGCACTGTGCTGGTGTACTATAGCACTTTGTCGGTGTACTAAAGCAATGTGCAAACACTGGTGTACTATAGCACTGTGCCGGTGTACTATAGCATTGTGCTGGTGTACTGAACTGTGTCGGTGTAACATAGCACTGTGCGGGGTACTATAGCACTGTGTCGGTGTACTATAGCACTGTGCTGGTGTACTATAGCACTGTGCTGGTGTACTATAGTACTGTGTCGGTGTACTATAGCACAGTGCTGGTGTACTACAGCATTGTGATGGTGTACTAAAGCACTGTGTCGGTGTACTATAGCATTGTGCTGGTGTACTATAGCACTGTGTCTGTGTAACATAGCACTGTGCTGGTGTACTATAGCACTGTGTCGGTGTACTATAGCACTGTGCTGGTGTACTATAGCATTGTGTTGGTGTACTATAGCACTGTGTCGGTGTACTATAGCATTGTCTGGGTACTCTAGCACTTTGTTCATGTAATATAGCATTGTGATGGTGTACTATAGCACTGTTCTGGGTACTACAGCACTTTGCTGTTGTAATATAGCACTGTGCCGGTGTACTATAGCATTGTGCTGGTGTAATATAACACTGTTTCGGTGTACTATATCATTGTACACGTGTACTATAGCACTTTGTCGGTGTACTATAGCATTGTGCTGGTGTACTATAGCATTGTGCTGGTGTACTATAGCACTGTGTCGGTGTACTATTGCATTGTGCTGGTGTACTATAGCATTGTGTCGGTGTACTATAGCATTGTGCTGGTGTAATATATAGCATTGTGCTGGTGTACTATAGCACTGTGCTGGTGTACTATAGCACTGTGTCGTTGTACTATAGCACTGTGCTGGTGTACTATGGCACTGTGTCGGTGACTACTATAGCACTGTGCTGGTGTACTATAGCAGTGTGCTGGTGTATTATAGCACTGTGCTTGTGTACTATAGCACTGTGTCGGTGTACTATAGCATTGTGATGGTGGACTATAGCACTGTGTCGGTGTACTATAGCATTGTGCTGGTGTACTTTAGCACTGTGTCGGTGTAATACACCATTATGCTGTGTACTATAGCACTGTGCTGGTGTACTATAGCACTGTGCTGGTGTACTATAGCCATGTGTCGGTGTACTATAGCATTGTGCTGGTTTACTATAGCACTGTTCGGTGTAATATAGCACTTTGCTGGTGTACGAATAGCACTGTTTCGGTGTACTAAGCACTGTGCTTGTGTATTATAGCAATGTGCTGGTATACTATAGCACTGTGTCGGTGTACTATAGCACTGTGCTGGTGTACTATAGCATTGTGCTGGTGTACTATAGCACTGTGTCTGTGTAATATAGCACTGTGCTGGTGTACTATAGCACTGTGCCGGTGTAATATAGCACTGTGCTGGTGTACTATAGCACTGTGTCGGTGTACTATAGCACTGTGCTGGTGTACTATAGCACTGTGCAGGTGTACTATAGCACTGTGTCGGTGTACTATAGCACTGTGCTGGTGTACTATAGCACTGTGCTGGTGTACTATAGCACTGTGTCGGTGTACTATAGCATTGTGCTGGTGTACTAAGCATTGTACTGGTATACTATAGCACTGTGTCGTGTACTATAGCATTGTACTGGTGTACTATAGAACTGTGTCGGTGTAATATAGCACTGTGTCGTGTAACATAGCACGTGCTGGTGTACTATAGCACTGTGCTGGTGTACTATAGCACTGTGCTGGTGTACTATAGCACTGTGCTGGTGTACTATAGCACTGTGTCGGTGTACTATAGCACTGTGTCGGTGTACTATAGCATTGTGCTGGTGTACTATAGCACTGTGTCGGTGTACTAAGCACTGTGCTGTGACTATAGCAATGTGTGGTAACTATAGCACAGTGATGGTGTACTATAGCTTGTGATGGTGTATATAGCACTGTGCGGTACTGTAGCATTGTGCTGGTGTACTTAGCACTGTGTCGGTAATACAGCATGTGCTGGGTACTATAGCACTGTGCTGGTGTACTATAGCACTGTGCTGGTGTACTATAGCACTGTGTCGGTGTACTATAGCACTGTGCTGGTGTACTATAGCACTGTGTCGGTATATAGCACTGTGATGGTGTACTATAGCACTGTGTCGGTGTACTATAGCACTGTGTCGGTGTACTATAGCACTGTGCTGGTGTACTATAGCATTGTGCTGGTGTACTATAACACTGTGTCGGTGTACTATAGCATTGTGCTGGTGTACTATAGCACTGTGCCGGTGTAATATAGCACTGTGCTGGGGTACTATAGCACTGTGTCGGTGTACTATAGCACTGTGCTGGTGTATTATAGCACTGTATCGGTGTACTATAGCACTGTGCTGGTGTACTATAGCATTGTGCTGGTATACTATAGCACTGTGTCGTTGTACTATAGCATTGTGCTGGTGTACTTTAGCGCTGTGTCGGTGTAACATAGCATTGTGCTGGTGTACTATAGCACTGTGCTGGTGTACTATAGCACTGTGTCGGTGTACTATAGCACTGTGCTGGTGTACTATAGCACTGTGCTGGTGTACTATAGCATTGTGCTGGTGTACTTTAGCACTGTGTCGGTGTAACATAGCATTGTGCTGGTGTACTATAGCACTGTGCTGGTGTACTATAGCACTGTGCTGGTGTACTATAGTACTGTGTCGGTGTACATTAGCACTGTGCTGGTGTACTACAGCATTGTGATGGTGTACTATAGCACTGTGTCGGTGTAACATAGCACTGTGCTGGTGTACTATAGCACTGTGTCGGTGTACTATAGCACTGTGCTGGTGTACTATAGCATTGTGTTGGTGCACTATAGCACTGTGTCGGTGTACTATAGCATTGTGCTGGTGTACTCTAGCACTGTGACCATGTAATATAGCATTGTGCTGGTGTACTATAGCACTGTGCTGGTGTACTATAGCACTTTGCTGGTGTACTATAGCACTGTGTCGGTGTACTATATCATTGTGCTGGTGTACTGTAACACTGTGTCGGTGTACTATAGCATTGTACACGTGTACTATAGCACTGTGTCGGTGTACTATAGCATTGTGCTGGTGTACTATAGCATTGTGCTGGTGTACTATAGCATTGTGTCGGTGTACTATAGCATTGTGCTGATGTAATATATAGCATTGTGCTGGTGTACTATAGCACTGTGCTGTTGTACTATAGCACTGTGTCGGTGTACTATAGCACTGTGCTGGTGTACTATGGCACTGTGTCGGTGTACTATAGCACTGTGCTGGTGTACTATAGCAGTGTGCTGGTGTACTATAGCACTGTGCTTGTGTACTATAGCACTGTGTCGGTGTACTATAGCATTGTGATGGTGTACTATTGCACTGTGTCGGTGTACTGTAGTATTGTGCTGGTGTACTATAGCACTGTGTCGGTTTATTATAGCACTGTGCTGGTGTACTATAGCACTGTGTCGATGTACTATAGCACTGTGCTGGTGAACTATAGCATTGTGCTTGTGTACTATAGCACTGTGTCGGTGTACTATAGCACTGTGCTGGTGTACTATAGCACTGTGTTGGTGTACTATAGCACTGTGCTGGTGTACTATAGCATTGTGCTGGCGTACTATAGCACTGTGTCGGTGTACTATAACATTGTGCTGGTGTACTTTAGCACTGTGTCGGTGTAATATAGCATTGTGCTGGTGTACTATAGCACTGTGCTGGTGTACTATAGCACTGTGCTGGTGTACTATAGCACTGTGTCGGTGTACTATAGCATTGTGCTGGTGTACTATAGCACTGTGTCGGTGTAATATAGCACTGTGCTGGTGTACTAAAGCACTGTGTCGGTGTACTATAGCACTGTGCTTGTGTATTATAGCAATGTGCTGGTATACTATAGCACTGTGTCGGTGTACTATAGCACTGTGCTGGTGTACTATAGCATTGTGCTGGTGTACTATAGCACTGTGTCGGTGTACTTTAGCATTGTGCTGGTGTACTATAGCACTGTGCCGGTGTAATATAGCACTGTGCTGGGGTACTATAGCACTGTGTCGGTGTACTATAGCACTGTGCTGGTGTACTATAGCACTGTGCTGGTGTACTATAGCACTGTATCGGTGTACTATAGCACTGTGCTGGTGTACTATAGCATTGTGCTGGTATACTATAGCACTGTGTCGGTGTACTTTAGCATTGTGCTGGTGTACTATAGCACTGTGTCGGTGTAATATAGCACTGTGCTGGTGTAATATAGCACTGTGTCGGTGTAATATAGCACTGTGCTTGTGTAATATAGCACTGTGCTGGTGTAATATAGCACTGTGTCGGTGTAATATAGCACTGTGCTGGTGTACTATAGCACTGTGTCGGTGTACTATAGCACTGTGCTGGTGTACTATAGCATTGTGCTGGTGTACTATATCACTGTGTCGGTGTACTATAGCAATGTGCTGGTGTACTATAGCACTGTGTCGGTGTACTATAGCACTGTGCTGGTGTACTATAGCATTGTGCTGGTGTACTATAGCACTGTGTCGGTGTACTATAGCATTGTGCTGGTGTACTTTAGCACTGTGTCGGTGTAACATAGCATTGTGCTGGTGTACTATAGCACTGTGCTGGTGTACTATAGCACTGTGTCGGTGTACTAAAGCAATGTGCTGGTGTATTAGAGCATTGTTCTGGTGTACTATAGCACTGTGTCGGTGTACTATAGCATTGTGCTGGTGTACTATAGAACTGTGTCGGTGTAATATAGCACTGTGCTGGGGTACTATAGCACTGTGTCGGTGTACTATAGCACTGTGCTGGTGTACTATAGCACTGTGCTGGTGTACTATAGTACTGTGTCGGTGTACTATAGCACTGTGCTGGTGTACTACAGCATTGTGATGGTGTACTAAAGCACTGTGTCGGTGTACTATAGCATTGTGCTGGTGTACTATAGCACTGTGTCGGTGTAACATAGCACTGTGCTGGTGTACTATAGCACTGTGTCGGTGTACTATAGCACTGTGCTGGTGTACTATAGCATTGTGTTGGTGTACTATAGCACTGTGTCGGTGTACTATAGCATTGTGCTGGTGTACTCTAGCACTGTGTCCATGTAATATAGCATTGTGCTGGTGTACTATAGCACTGTGCTGGTGTACTATAGCACTTTGCTGGTGTACTATAGCACTGTGTCGGTGTACTATAGCATTGTGCTGGTGTACTGTAACACTGTGTCGGTGTACTATAGCATTGTACACGTGTACTATAGCACTGTGTCGGTGTACTATAGCATTGTGCTGGTGTACTATAGCATTGTGCTGGTGTACTATAGCATTGTGTCGGTGTACTATAGCATTGTGCTGATGTAATATATAGCATTGTGCTGGTGTACTATAGCACTGTGCTGGTGTACTATAGCACTGTGTCGGTGTACTATAGCACTGTGCTGGTGTACTATGGCACTGTGTCGGTGTACTATAGCACTGTGCTGGTGTACTATAGCAGTGTGCTGGTGTACTATAGCACTGTGCTTGTGTACTATAGCACTGTGTCGGTGTACTATAGCATTGTGATGGTGTACTATTGCACTGTGTCGGTGTACTGTAGTATTGTGCTGGTGTACTATAGCACTGTGTCGGTTTATTATAGCACTGTGCTGGTGTACTATAGCACTGTGTCGATGTACTATAGCACTGTGCTGGTGAACTATAGCATTGTGCTTGTGTACTATAGCACTGTGTCGGTGTACTATAGCACTGTGCTGGTGTACTATAGCACTGTGTTGGTGTACTATAGCACTGTGCTGGTGTACTATAGCATTGTGCTGGCGTACTATAGCACTGTGTCGGTGTACTATAACATTGTGCTGGTGTACTTTAGCACTGTGTCGGTGTAATATAGCATTGTGCTGGTGTACTATAGCACTGTGCTGGTGTACTATAGCACTGTGCTGGTGTACTATAGCACTGTGTCGGTGTACTATAGCATTGTGCTGGTGTACTATAGCACTGTGTCGGTGTAATATAGCACTGTGCTGGTGTACTAAAGCACTGTGTCGGTGTACTATAGCACTGTGCTTGTGTATTATAGCAATGTGCTGGTATACTATAGCACTGTGTCGGTGTACTATAGCACTGTGCTGGTGTACTATAGCATTGTGCTGGTGTACTATAGCACTGTGTCGGTGTACTTTAGCATTGTGCTGGTGTACTATAGCACTGTGCCGGTGTAATATAGCACTGTGCTGGGGTACTATAGCACTGTGTTGGTGTACTATAGCACGGTGCTGGTGTACTATAGCACTGTGCTGGTGTACTATAGCACTGTATCGGTGTACTATAGCACTGTGCTGGTGTACTATAGCATTGTGCTAGTATACTATAGCACTGTGTCGGTGTACCATAGCATTGTGCTTGTGTACTATAGCACTGTGTCGGTGTAATATAGCACTGTGCTGGTGTACTATAACACTGTGTCGGTGTACTATAGCACTGTGCTGGTGTACTATATCATTGTGCTGGAGTACTATAGCACTGTGTCGGTGTACTATAGCATTGTGCTGGTGTACTATAGTACTGTGTCCGTGTAATATCGCATTGTGCTGGTGTACTATAGCACTGTGCTGGTGTACTATAGCACTATGCTGGTGTACTATAGCACTGTGTCGGTGTACTATAGCCATGTGCTGGTGTACTATAGCACTGTGTCGGTGTACTATAGCACTATGCTGGTGTACTATGGCACTGTGTCGGTGTACTATAGCATTGTGCTGGTGTACTATAACACTGTGTAGATGTACTATAGCATTGTGCTGGTGTACTATAGCACTGTGTCGGTGTACTATAGCATTGTACTGGTGTAATATAGCATTGTGCTGGTGTACTAAAGCATTGTGTCGGTGAAATATAGCACTGTGCTGGTGTACTATAGCATTGTGCTGGTGTATTATAGCACTGTGCTGGTGTACTATAGCACTGTGTCGGTGTACTATATCACTGTGTCGGTGTACTATAGCACTGTGTCGGTGTACTATAGCATTGTGCTGGTGTACTATAGCACTGTGTCGGTGTACTATAGCATTGTGCTGGTGTACTATAGCATTGTGTCGGTGTACTATAGCATTGTACTGGTGTACTATAGCATTGTGCTGGTGTACTATAGCACTGTGCTGGTGTATTATAGCACTGTACGGTGTACTATAGCACTGTGCTGGTGTACTATAGCACTGTGTCGGTGTACTATAGCACTGTGCTTGTCTAGCACTGTGCTGGTGTACTATAGCACTGTGCTTGTTGACTATAGCACTGTGTCGGTGTACTATAGCATTATGCTGGTATACTATAGCACTGTGTCGGTGTACTATAGTATTGTGCTGGTGTACTATAGCACTGTGCTGGTGTACTATCGCACTGTGCTGGTGTACTATAGCACTGTGTCGGTGTACTATAGCATTGTGCTGGTGTACTGTAGCATTGTGCTGGTGTACTATAGCACTTTGCTGGTGTACTATAGCACTGTGTTGGTGTACTATAGCACTGTGCTGGTGTACTATAGCACTGTGTCGGTGTACTATAGCACTGTGCTGGTGTACTATAGCACTGTGACGGTGTACTATTGCAATGTGCTGATGTACTATAGCACTGTGCTGGTGTACCCTAGCACTGTGCTGGTGTAATATAGCACTGTGCTGGTGTACTATAGCACTGTGCTGGTGTACTATAGCACTGTGGCGGTGTACTATAGCATTGTGCTGGTGTACTCTAGCACTGTGTCGGTGTACTATAGCATTGTGCTGGTGTACTATAGCACTGTGTCGGTGTAATATAGCACTGTGCTGGTGTACTATAGCATTGTGCTGGTGTACTATAGCACTGTGTCGGTGTACTATAGCATTGTGCTGGTGTACTATAGCACTGTGCCGGTGTAATATAGCACTGTGCTGGTGTACTATAGCACTGTGTCGGTGTACTATAGCACTGTGCTGGTGTACTATAGCATTGTGCTGGTGTACTATAGCACTGTGTCGGTGTACTATAGCACTGTGCTGGTAACCGGTATATAGCACGTGCTGTGTACTATAGCACTCCTATAGCATTGTGCTGGTATACTAAGCACTGTGTCGGTGTACTATAGCATTGTACTGGTGTACTATAGCACTGTGTCGGTGTAATATAGCACTGTGCTGGTGTACTATAACACTGTGTCGGTGTACTATAGCACTGTGCTGGTGTACTCTATCATTGTGCTGGAGTACTATAGCACTGTGTCGGTGTACTATAGCATTGTGCTGGTGTACTATAGCACTGTGTCCGTGTAATATCGCATTGTGCTGGTGTACTATAGCACTGTGCTGGTGTACTATAGCACTATGCTGGTGTACTATAGCACTGTGTCGGTGTACTATAGCCCTGTGCTGGTGTACTAAAGCACTGTGTCGGTGTACTATAGCACTATGCTGGTGTATTATGGCACTGTGTCGGTGTACTATAGCATTGTGCTGGTGTACTATAACACTGTGTAGATGTACTATAGCATTGTGCTGGTGTACTATAGCACTGTGTCGGTGTGTTATAGCATTGTGCTGGTGTAATATAGCATTGTGCTGGTGTATTATAGCACTGTGTCGGTATAATATAGCACTGTGCTGGTGTACTATAGCATTGTGCTGGTGTACTATAGCACTGTGCTGGTGTACTATAGCACTGTGTCGGTGTACTATAGCACTGTGTCGGTGTACTATAGCACTGTGTCGGTGTACTATAGCATTGTGCTGGTGTACTATAGCACTGTGTCGGTGTACTATAGCATTGTGCTGGTGTACTATAGCATTGTTTCGGTGTACTATAGCATTGTGCTGGTGTACTATAGCATTGTGCTGGTGTACTATAGCACTGTGCTGGTGTACTATAGCACTGTATCGGTGTACTATAGCACTGTGCTGGTGTACTATAGCACTGTGTCGGTGTACTATAGCACTGTGCTGGTGTACTATAGCACTGTGCTGGTGTACTATAGCACTGTGCTTGTTGACTATAGCACTGTGTCGGTGTACTATAGCATTGTGCTGGTGTACTATAGCACTGTGCTGGAGTACTATAGCACTGTGTCGGTGTACTATAGCATTGTGCTGGTGTACTGTACCATTGTGCTGGTGTACTATAGCACTTTGCTGGTGTACTATCGCACTGTGTCGGTGTACTATAGCACTGTGCTGGTGTACTAAAGCACTGTGTCGGTGTACTATATCATTGTGTCGGTGTACTATAGCATTGTGCTGGTGTACTATAGCACTGTACTGGTGTACTATAGCACTGTGTCGGTGTACTATAGCACTGTGCTGGTGTACTATAGCACTGTGACGGTGTACTATTGCACTGTGCTGATGTACTATAGCACTGTGCTGGTGTACTCTAGCACTGTGCTGGTGTAATACAGCACTGTGATGGGGTACTATAGCACTGTGTCGGTGTAGTATAGCACTGTGCTGGTGTACTATAGCACTGTGCTGGTGTACTATAGCACTGTGTCGGTGTACTGTAGCATTGTACTGGTGTACTATAGCACTGAGTCGGTGTACTATAGCATTGTACTGGTGTACTATAGCACTGTGCTGGTGTACTATAGCATTGTACTGGTGTACTATAACATTGTACTGGTGTAGTATAGCATTGTACTGGTGTACTATGGCATTGTGCTGGTGTACTATAACATTGTACTGGTGTAGTATAGCACTGTGCTGGTGTACTATGGCATTGTGCTGGTGTACTATAACATTGTACTGGTGTAGTATAGCATTGTACTGGTGTACTATAACATTGTACTGTTGTAGTATAGCATTGTACTGGTGTACTATAGCATTGTACTGGTGTACTATAGCATTGTACTGGTCTACTATAGCACTGTGTCGGTGTACTATAGCATTGTACTGGTGTATAATAGCACTGTGTCGGTGTAATATAGCACTGTGTCGGTGTAATATAGCACTGTGCTGGTGTATTATATCACTGTGCTGGTGTACTATAGCACTGTGCTTGTGTACTATAGCATTGTGCTGATGTACTAGAGCATTGTACTGGTGTACAATAGCATTGTGCTGGTGTACTATAGCACAGTGTCGGTGTAATATAGCATTGTGCTGCTGTACTATAGCACTGTGTCGGTGTAATATAGCATTGTACTGGTGTATAATAGCAATGTGTCGGTGTAATATAGCACTGTGCTGGTGTATTATAGCACTGTGCTGGTGTACTATAGCACTGTGCTGGTGTACTATAGCATTGTGCTGGTGTACTAGAGCATTGTACTGGTGTACTATAGCATTGTGCTGGTGTACTATAGCACAGTGTCGGTGTAATATAGCATTGTGCTGCTGTACTATAGCACTGTGTTGGTGTAATATAGAACTGTGCTGGTGTAATATAGCATTGTGCTGATGTATTATAGCATTGTGCTGGTGTACTATAGCATTGTGCTGATGTATTATAGCATTGTGCTGGTGTTCTATAGCATTGTGCTGGTGAACTATAGCCTTGTACTGGTGTAATATAGCATTGTACTGGTGTACTATAACATTGTACTGGTGTAGTATAGCATTGTACTGGTGTACTATGGCATTGTGCTGGTGTACTATGACATTGTACTGGTGTAGTATAGCACTAAGCTGGTGTACTATGGCACTGTGCTGGTGTACTATAGCACTGTGTCGGTGTACTATAGCACTGTGCTGGTGTACTATAGCACTGTGACGGTGTACTATTGCACTGTGCTGATGTACTATAGCACTGTGCTGGTGTACTCTAGCACTGTGCTGGTGTAATATAGCACTGTGCTGGTGTACTATAGCACTGTGCTGGTGTACTATAGCACTGTGGCGGTGTACTATAGCATTGTGCTGGTGTACTCTAGCACTGTGTCGGTGTACTATAGCATTGTGCTGGTGTACTATAGCACTGTGTCGGTGTAATATAGCACTGTGCTGGTGTACTATAGCATTGTGCTGGTGTACTATAGCACTGTGTCGGTGTACTATAGCATTGTGCTGGTGTACTATAGCACTGTGCCGGTGTAATATAGCACTGTGCTGGTGTACTATAGCACTGTGTCGGTGTACTATAGCACTGTGCCGGTACACTATAGCACTGTGCTGGTGTACTATAGCACTGTATCGGTGTACTATAGCACTGTGCTGGTGTACTATAGCATTGTGCTGGTGTAATATAGCACTGTGCTGGTGTACTATAGCACTGTGCTGGTGTACTATAGCACTGTGGCGGTGTACTATAGCTTTGTGCTGGTGTACTCTAGCACTGTGTCGGTGTACTATAGCATTGTGCTGGTGTACTATAGCACTGTGTCGGTGTAATATAGCACTGTGCTGTGTACTATAGCATTGTGCTGGTGTACTATAGCACTGTGTCGGTGTACTATAGCATTGTGCTGGTGTACTATAGCACTGTGCCGGTGTAATATAGCACTGTGCTGGTGTACTATAGCACTGTGTCGGTGTACTATAGCACTGTGCCGGTACACTATAGCACTGTGCTGGTGTACTATAGCACTGTATCGGTGTACTATAGCACTGTGCTGGTGTACTATAGCATTGTGCTGGTATACTATAGCACTGTGTCGGTGTACTATAGCATTGTACTGGTGTACTATAGCACTGTGTCGGTGTAATATAGCACTGTGCTGGTGTACTATAACACTGTGTCGGTGTACTATAGCACTGTGCTGGTGTACTCTATCATTGTGCTGGAGTACTATAGCACTGTGTCGGTGTACTATAGCATTGTGCTGGTGTACTATAGCACTGTGTCCGTGTAATATAGCATTGTGCTGGTGTACTATAGCACTGTGCTGGTGTACTATAGCACTATGCTGGTGTACTATAGCACTGTGTCGGTGTACTATAGCCCTGTGCTGGTGTACTAAAGCACTGTGTCGGTGTACTATAGCACTATGCTGGTGTATTATGGCACTGTGTCGGTGTACTATAGCATTGTGCTGGTGTACTATAACACTGTGTAGATGTACTATAGCATTGTGCTGGTGTA
>JABXNX010001501.1:0-12533 GCA_014843695.1 Archivesica marissinica | reverse complement strand
TAGCTGTGTTCTTGTCTACAGTTCAGCATAGGTGTGTTCTTGTCTACAGTTCAGCATAGCTGTGTTCTTGTCTACAGTTCAGCATAGCTGTGTTCTTGTCTACAGTTCAGCATAGGTGTGTTCTTGTCTACAGTTCAGCATAGGTGTGTTCTTGTCTACAGTTCAGCATAGCTGTGTTCTTGTCTACAGTTCAGCATAGGTGTGTTCTTGGACCAGTGAATGTGAGAAGCACCGCCCGGGATAATCCTTGAACTGTTCATATAGATTCACATACCTCACCTGTGAATCTGTCAATGGATGTGTACTGAAGTTGTTCTGTATCATCTGCATTGAACTCTCTCAGTAGGTGATATTATCATGAATGCTCTGTTCCTCATAGATAAAGTAAATGAAGGGGCATCATAAGCAATCGATGCGGGTGATCTTCCAGCATTAATATTCATTGTAAAATACAAATACAGTCTGCCATTGGGTAAATGATATCATCAAAAAAGACAGAAAATCGAAAAATGTTGGATATAGATATAGTTTTATGCAGGGCCTGCGCTGACAGTCGCCAGAGTAGCCATTGACTAAAATATGGAAACATTGGCTAATAAAACCTCAGTTTGGCGAAAATGATAAAAACGGCGAAACTGTGTAAAATGTCCGAAAATTGGAAATCCCTCCCCCCCCCCCCCACCCCTCGAATCTATTTGTGGAAAATTACTTCTCTATCCCTCGTGGCGATGGATTCCATCAGGAATGAGGTCTCGAGAGTGATTTATATAAGTTGAAATAACTCGTTTCGCAATCGAGCTAAAATAAATTTGTATAAACATTTCCACGCTTATCATGTATCTATAAATAGCAATGATCTCGCTAGCCTATGGAGTACAATTAAAAAATCGATAACTAGCTTGAGAATCATACAAGCATACAAGCACGTTGTTCGTTTATTTAATGGGGCATGTTTGATTATTGTGCAAACACGGGACACACTATGAATGTTTATTATACATGTATATACACTAATGTAGCATTGTCGAAAATATGTGTGAATATTGACTAATAAAAAATAAATTCCCTAGAAATTGGAAAGTCCTAAAGCTATTTACTGAACATTACTCGGGTCAAGGTAACACTCTGTGGTCGTGACTAGGTTTATCAGATTGGTGTACCAATTCTTTCAGTGCCTACATGTATGTAGTGTATATAAAAATAGATAGCCAGTCTTAGAACAGGAAGATGTCCGTAGCAAAAATAGATAGCCAGTCTTAGAAGAGGAAGATGTCCGTAGCTAAGAATATGATCAAAGAAATAATAGATATTTACCCTATGCCGGCATTTATTATATTTAATATTCCAATTTTAAACCTGACAGCTAATCCCATCCAAACAGAATGTTTTATTTGGGTATAGAGCACTGGTATTGGCAATATAAGTGGCAGGTGTTAATTGACCTGAGTGCAAGTCATTGTTGGCATGCCGCCAGCTCATCAAAGCTTTACAGCAGTAACTGTCAATCAAATAAATCTTGTTTACACCAAGAACCCAAAAGATCAAATGTCTTATGTGATGTAATAAAATGTGCACAGTTGTCTTATGTGATGTAATAAAATGTGCACAGTTGTCTTATGTGATGTAATAAAATGTGCACAGTTGTCTTATGTGATGTAATAAAATGTGCACAGTTGTCTTATGTGATGTAATAAAATGTGCACAGTTGACATGCAGCACTAGTAAGACATGTATTTATTCACATGACATACCTATCTAACACTGGCAATGCATTTTAAAATGATTCTGAAAATGAAAGTTGACACAATTTGTCAAGTAATGTATCTTACCTCAGTTGTAGTTTATGGGCATACAGCATTTAAGTGATATAATTGCAAGATACATTAAAATATATTATAATAAATATACTATAAAAACTCTGGGAAATATGGCTCGCGCCGGAATTGGCTAAAGGAAGCACAGATTGGCTACAAAAAATTGGCTACAAATAAGAGCCCTGGTTTTATGTATATGGTATAGTGATGCCAATGAATAGCGATTTTTCTATTTGAATATTCAGTTTGGAAAGTATTCGAATATTCGATAATTTGATAATGATTCTGTCAAAATCACTCAAAATTTGATAAAAATTGCTAAACCTACCTAACCTACTTCCTGTAATATTTTCTTGTCTATGCATTTTTAAACCATATCAAAGACAACCAATATTTACCAGGCAGCAACAATTTACAAACAAATTAGTTTCTAAAAAAACCATTGAACAGTTCAATCTATTAAGATCAATTTGTCTTTATACTATAATATCAGTTTATAGCATTAAATCAAATACTATGTACCTACCATAGGACCCACTGTAATTATCTGATTACCTCGCAGTATCCAACTACTGTAAGTATTCAGAGATTCAAACGTTCCAACTACTGTAATAGTATTCACAGATTCGGATGTTCCAACTACTGTAATAGTATTCACAGATTCGGATGTTCCAACTACTGTAATAGTATTCACAGATTCGGATGTTCCACCTACTGTAATAGTATTCACAGATTCGGATGTTCCAACTACTGTAATAGTATTCACAGATTAGGATGTTCCAACTACTGTAATAGTATTCACAGATTAGGATGTTCCAACTACTGTAATAATATTCAGAGATTCAGATGTTCCAACTACTGTAATAGTATTCAGAGATTCGAATGTTCCAACTACTGTAATAGTATTCACAGATTAGGATGTTCCAACTACTGTAATAGTATTCACAGATTAGAATGTTCCAACTACTGTAATAGTATTCAGAGATTAGGATGTTCCAACTACTGTAATAATATTCACAGATTAGATGTTCCAACTACTGTAATAGTATTCAGAGATTCGGATGTTCCAACTACTGTAATAGTATTCAGAGATTCGGATGTTCCAACTACTGTAATAGTATTCACAGATTAGGATGTTCCAACTACTGTAATAATATTCAGAGATTCAGATGTTTCAACTACTGTAATAGTATTCACAGATTCGGATGTTCCAACTACTGTAATAGTATTCACAGATTAGGATGTTCCAACTACTGTAATAGTATTCACAGATTAGGATGTTCCAACTACTGTAATAATATTCAGAGATTCAGATGTTCCAACTACTGTAATAGTATTCAGAGATTCGAATGTTCCAACTACTGTAATAGTATTCACAGATTAGGATGTTCCAACTACTGTAATAGTATTCACAGATTAGAATGTTCCAACTACTGTAATAGTATTCACAGATTAGGATGTTCCAACTACTGTAATAATATTCACAGATTAGGATGTTCCAACTACTGTAATAGTATTCAGAGATTAGGATGTTCCAACTACTGTAATAGTATTCACAGATTCGGATGTTCCATCTACTGTAATAGTATTCAGAGATTCGGATGTTCCAACTACTGTAATAGTATTCAGAGATTCAGATGTTCCAACTACTGTAATAGTATTCACAGATTAGGATGTTCCAACTACTGTAATAGTATTCACAGATTAGGATGTTCCAACTACTGTAATAGTATTCACAGATTAGGATGTTCCAACTACTGTAATAGTATTCACAGATTCGGATGTTCCAACTACTGTAATAGTATTCACAGATTCGGATGTTCCAACTACTGTAATAGTATTCACAGATTCGGATGTTCCAACTACTGTAATAGTATTCACAGATTCGGATGTTCCAACTACTGTAATAGTATTCACAGATTAGGATGTTCCAACTACTGTAATAGTATTCACAGATTAGGATGTTCCAACTACTGTAATAATATTCAGAGATTCAGATGTTCCAACTACTGTAATAGTATTCAGAGATTCGAATGTTCCAACTACTGTAATAGTATTCACAGATTAGGATGTTCCAACTACTGTAATAGTATTCACAGATTAGAATGTTCCAACTACTGTAATAGTATTCACAGATTAGGATGTTCCAACTACTGTAATAATATTCACAGATTAGGATGTTCCAACTACTGTAATAGTATTCAGAGATTAGGATGTTCCAACTACTGTAATATTATTCACAGATTCGGATGTTCCATCTACTGTAATAGTATTCAGAGATTCGGATGTTCCAACTACTGTAATAGTATTCAGAGATTCGGATGTTCCAACTACTGTAATAGTATTCACAGATTAGGATGTTCCAACTACTGTAATAGTATTCACAGATTAGGATGTTCCAACTACTGTAATAGTATTCACAGATTAGGATGTTCCAACTACTGTAATAGTATTCACAGATTCGGATGTTCCAACTACTGTAATAGTATTCACAGATTCGGATGTTCCAACTACTGTAATAGTATTCAGAGATTCGGATGTTCCAACTACTGTAATAGTATTTAGAGATTCAGATGTTCCAACTACTGTAATAGTATTCAGAGATTCGGATGTTCCAACTACTGTAATAGTATTCAGAGATTCGGATGTTCCAACTACTGTAATAGTATTCACAGATTAGGATGTTCCAACTACTGTAATAATATTCAGAGATTCAGATGTTTCAACTACTGTAATAGTATTCACAGATTCGGATGTTCCAACTACTGTAATAGTATTCACAGATTCAGATGTTCCAACTACTGTAATAGTATTCACAGATTAGGATGTTCCAACTACTGTAATGGTATTCACAGATTCAGATGTTCCAACTACTGTAATAGTATTCAGAGATTCAGATGTTCCAACTACTGTAATAGTATTCACAGATTAGGATGTTCCAACTACTGTAATAGTATTCACAGATTCGGATGTTCCAACTACTGTAATAGTATTCAGAGATTCAGATGTTCCAACTACTGTAATAGTATTCAGAGATTCGGATGTTCCAACTACTGTAATAGTATTCAGAGATTAGGATGTTCCAACTACTGTAATAGTATTCAGAGATTCAGATGTTCCAACTACTGTAATAGTATTCAGAGATTCGGATGTTCCAACTACTGTAATAGTATTCAGAGATTCAGATGTTCCAACTACTGTAATAGTATTCACAGATTAGGATGTTCCAACTACTGTAATAGTATTCAGAGATTCAGATGTTTCAACTACTGTAATAGTATTCACAGATTAGGATGTTCCAACTACTGTAATAGTATTCACAGATTCGGATGTTCCAACTACTGTAATAGTATTCACAGATTCAGATGTTCCAACTACTGTAATAGTATTCACAGATTAGGATGTTCCAACTACTGTAATAGTATTCACAGATTCAGATGTTCCAACTACTGTAATAGTATTCACAGATTAGGATGTTCCAACTACTGTAATAGTATTCACAGATTCGGATGTTCCAACTACTGTAATAGTATTCACAGATTCGGATGTTCCAACTACTGTAATAGTATTCACAGATTCGGATGTTCCAACTACTGTAATAGTATTCACAGATTCGGATGTTCCAACTACTGTAATAGTATTCACAGATTCAGATGTTCCAACTACTGTAATAGTATTCACAGATTCAGATGTTCCAACTACTGTAATAGTATTCAGAGATTCAGATGTTCCAACTACTGTAATAGTATTTACAGATTAGGATGTTCCAACTACTGTAATAGTATTCACAGATTTGGATGTTCCAACTACTGTAATAGTATTCACAGATTCGGATGTTCCAACTACTGTAATAGTATTCACAGATTAGGATGTTCCAACTACTGTAATAGTATTCACAGATTAGGATGTTCCAACTACTGTAATAGTATTCACAGATTAGGATGTTCCAACTACTGTAATAGTATTCACAGATTAGGATGTTCCAACTACTGTAATAGTATTCAGAGATTCGGATGTTCCAACTACTGTAATAGTATTTAGAGATTCAGATGTTCCAACTACTGTAATAGTATTTAGAGATTCAGATGTTCCAACTACTGTAATAGTATTCAGAGATTCAGATGTTCCAACTACTGTAATAGTATTCAGAGATTCAGATGTTTCAACTACTGTAATAGTATTCAGAGATTCAGATGTTCCAACTACTGTAATAGTATTCACAGATTAGGATGTTCCAACTACTGTAATAGTATTCAGAGATTCGGATGTTCCAACTACTGTAATAGTATTCACAGATTTGGATGTTCCAACTACTGTAATAGTATTCAGAGATTCGGATGTTCCAACTACTGTAATAGTATTCAGAGATTCGGATGTTCCAACTACTGTAATAGTATTCAGAGATTCAGATGTTCCAACTACTGTAATAGTATTCACAGATTTGGATGTTCCAACTACTGTAATAGTATTCACAGATTCGGATGTTCCAACTACTGTAATAGTATTCAGAGATTCGGATGTTCCAACTACTGTAATAGTATTCAGAGATTCGGATGTTCCAACTACTGTAATAGTATTCAGAGATTCGAACGTTCCAACAAAAATTCTCCATCTATCACCAATTTATATATTATAAAAACATTTAAGGTAAAAATTAACACTTGTTTTATGAAAGGCTTATTTGGTCGTTATTCTTTTTTAAAAAATATTTAAATATGCAACAAATAGTAGTGAGTTACAGTTGCTTATTAATGATTATAGCATTTTTGTTTCACAATATTCAACATATTAAATGACTCTTCAGAATGCATAAATGCCTCTTTCCCCTTTGTTAGTTCCGTGCATTTATTGGAAGATTGCATGCATGTACAGTCAAACCTGTCTTAAGCAGCCAGCCAAGGGAGTCACAGAAAGTGGCTGCTTAGCACAGGTGGCTGCTTAGCACAGGTGGCTGCTTAATAGAGGACACATGTATAATAAAACAACATATTGGGAATATGGAAATTGGCTGCTTAATACAGGTTGGCTGCTTGATAGAGGTAACCACTAACACAGGTTTGACTGTATCTCTATTTACAGTTCTGTATACCAACAACTATACAATAGAATTTCAGTAATTTGCATGTAATTGTTAGCTACACCGTCACAAGTAAAACTTGATAGGGTTAAAGAGGAGTAACCACGTTGGCCTGTCCAAACATATTTTTTTAAGACGAAGAAAGGATCCCGAAAAAAAATCACAAATGTTCACCATATTAACATGAAGTGCAGGGTGCACCTTTAAACCATGTTGGTTTGCGGTCATACTTACAGTCCATTGGGTCAAGGACATACTTACAGTCAATTGTGTCAAGGACATATTAACATGAAGTGCAGGGTGCACCTTTAAACCATGTTGGTTTGCGGTCATACTTACATTCCATTGTGTCAAGGACATACTTACAGTCCATTGTGTCAAGGACATACTTACAGTCCATTGTGTCAAGGACATACTTACATGTCATTGGGTCAAGGACATACTTACATGTCATTGTGTCAAGGACATACTTACAGTCCATTGGGTCAAGGACATACTTACAGTCCATTGTGTCAAGGACATACTTACAGTCCATTGTGTCAAGGACATACTTACAGTCATTGTGTCAAGGACATACTTACATGTCATTGTGTCAAGGACATACTTACAGTCCATTGTGTCAAGGACATACTTACAGTCCATTGCGTCAAGGACATACTTACAGTCCATTGTGTCAAGGACATACTTACAGTCCATTGTGTCAAGGACATACTTACAGTCCATTGGGTCAAGGACATACTTACAGGTCATTGTGTCAAGGACATACTTACATGTCATTGGGTCAAGGACATACTTACAGGTCATTGGGTCAAGGACATACTTACAGTCCATTGTGTCAAGGACATACTTACAGTCCATTGCGTCAAGGACATACTTACAGTCCATTGCGTCAAGGACATACTTACAGTCCATTGTGTCAAGGACATACTTACAGTCCATTGCGTCAAGGACATACTTACAGTCCATTGGGTCAAGGACATACTTACAGGTCATTGTGTCAAGGACATACTTACAGTCATTGGGTCAAGGACATACTTACAGGTCATTGGGTCAAGGACATACTTACAGTCCATTGTGTCAAGGACATACTTACAGTCCATTGTGTCAAGGACATACTTACAGTCCATTGCGTCAAGGACATACTTACAGTCCATTGTGTCAAGGACATACTTACAGTCCATTGCGTCAAGGACATACTTACAGTCCATTGTGTCAAGGACATACTTACAGTCCATTGGGTCAAGGACATACTTACAGTCCATTGGGTCAAGGACATACTTACAGCCATTGTGTCAAGGACATACTTACAGTCCATTGTGTCAAGGACATACTTACAGGTCATTGTGTCAAGGACATACTTACAGTCCATTGGGTCAAGGACATACTTACAGTCCATTGTGTCAAGGACATACTTACAGTCATTGGGTCAAGGACATACTTACAGTCCATTGTGTCAAGGACATACTTACAGTCCATTGTGTCAAGGACATACTTACATGTCATTGTGTCAAGGACATACTTACATGTCATTGGGTCAAGGACATACTTACAGTCCATTGGGTCAAGGACATACTTACAGGTCATTGCGTCAAGGACATACTTACAGTCCATTGTGTCAAGGACATACTTACAGTCCATTGTGTCAAGGACATACTTACAGGTCATTGTGTCAAGGACATACTTACAGGTCATTGTGTCAAGGACATACTTACAGGTCATTGTGTCAAGGACATACTTACAGGTCATTGTGTCAAGGACATACTTACATGTCATTGGGTCAAGGACATACTTACAGATCATTGGGTCAAGGACATACTTACAGTCCATTGGGTCAAGGACATACTTACAGTCATTGGGTCAAGGACATACTTACAGTCCATTGTGTCAAGGACATACTTACAGTCCATTGGGTCAAGGACATACTTACAGGTCATTGTGTCAAGGACATACTTACATGTCATTGTGTCAAGGACATACTTACAGTCCATTGTGTCAAGGACATACTTACATGTCATTGGGTCAAGGACATACTTACAGTCCATTGTGTCAAGGACATACTTACAGTCCATTGTGTCAAGGACATACTTACAGTCCATTGTGTCAAGGACATACTTACAGGTCATTGGGTCAAGGACATACTTACAGTCCATTGGGTCAAGGACATACTTACAGTCCATTGTGTCAAGGACATACTTACAGTCCATTGGGTCAAGGACATACTTACAGTCCATTGCATCAAGGACATACTTACAGTCCATTGTGTCAAGGACATACTTACAGTCCATTGTGTCAAGGACATACTTACAGTCCATTGTGTCAAGGACATACTTACAGGTCATTGGGTCAAGGATATACTTACAGTCCATTGGGTCAAGGACATACTTACAGTCCATTGTGTCAAGGATATACTTACAGTCCATTGTGTCAAGGACATACTTACAGTCCATTGCGTCAAGGACATACTTACAGTCCATTGTGTCAAGGACATACTTACAGTCCATTGCGTCAAGGACATACTTACAGTCCATTGTGTCAAGGACATACTTACAGTCCATTGCGTCAAGGACATACTTACAGTCCATTGTGTCAAGCACATACTTACAGTCCATTGCGTCAAGGACATACTTACAGTCCATTGGGTCAAGTACATACTTACAGTCCATTTGGTCAAGGACATACTTACAGCCATTGTGTCAAGGACATACTTACAGTCCATTGGGTCAAGGACATACTTACAGTCCATTGTGTCAAGGACATACTTACAGGTCATTGTGTCAAGGACATACTTACAGTCCATTGGGTCAAGGACATACTTACAGTCCATTGTGTTAAGGACATACTTACATGTCATTGGGTCAAGGACATACTTACAGTCCATTGTGTCAAGGACATACTTACAGTCCATTGTGTCAAGGACATACTTACATGTCATTGTGTCAAGGACATACTTACATGTCATTGGGTCAAGGACATACTTACAGTCCATTGGGTCAAGGACATACTTACAGGTCATTGCGTCAAGGACATACTTACAGTCCATTGTGTCAAGGACATACTTACAGTCCATTGTGTCAAGGACATACTTACAGGTCATTGTGTCAAGGACATACTTACAGGTCATTGTGTCAAGGACATACTTACAGGTCATTGTGTCAAGGACATACTTACAGGTCATTGTGTCAAGGACATACTTACAGGTCATTGTGTCAAGGACATAATTACATGTCATTGGGTCAAGGACATACTTACAGATCATTGGGTCAAGGACATACTTACAGTCCATTGGGTCAAGGACATACTTACATGTCATTGGGTCAAGGACATACTTACAGTCCATTGTGTCAAGGACATACTTACAGTCCATTGGGTCAAGGACATACTTACAGGTCATTGTGTCAAGGACATACTTACATGTCATTGTGTCAAGGACATACTTACAGTCCATTGTGTCAAGGACATACTTACATGTCATTGGGTCAAGGATATACTTACAGTCCATTGTGTCAAGGACATACTTACAGTCCATTGTGTCAAGGACATACTTACAGTCCATTGTGTCAAGGACATACTTACAGGTCATTGGGTCAAGGACATACTTACAGTCCATTGGGTCAAGGACATACTTACAGTCCATTGTGTCAAGGACATACTTACAGTCCATTGCATCAAGGACATACTTACAGTCCATTGTGTCAAGGATATACTTACAGTCCATTGTGTCAAGGACATACTTACAGTCCATTGTGTCAAGGACATACTTACAGGTCATTGGGTCAAGGATATACTTACAGTCCATTGGGTCAAGGACATACTTACAGTCCATTGTGTCAAGGATATACTTACAGTCCATTGTGTCAAGGACATACTTACAGTCCATTGCATCAAGGACATACTTACAGTCCATTGTGTCAAGGACATACTTACAGTCCATTGCGTCAAGGACATACTTACAGTCCATTGTGTCAAGGACATACTTACAGTCCATTGCGTCAAGGACATACTTACAGTCCATTGTGTCAAGCACATACTTACAGTCCATTGCGTCAAGGACATACTTACAGTCCATTGGGTCAAGTACATACTTACAGTCCATTTGGTCAAGGACATACTTACAGCCATTGTGTCAAGGACATACTTACAGTCCATTGGGTCAAGGACATACTTACAGTCCATTGGGTCAAGGACATACTTACAGGTCATTGTGTCAAGGACATACTTACATGTCATTGTGTCAAGGACATACTTACAGTCCATTGTGTCAAGGACATACTTACAGTCCATTGGGTCAAGGACATACTTACAGTCAATTGTGTCAAGGACATACTTACAGTCCATTGTGTCAAGGACATACTTACAGTCCATTGTGTCAAGGACATACTTACAGTCCATTGGGTCAAGGACATACTTACATGTCATTGTGTCAAGGACATACTTACAGTCCATTGTGTCAAGGACATACTTACAGTCCATTGGGTCAAGGACATACTTACATGTCATTGTGTCAAGGACATACTTACAGTCCATTGGGTCAAGGACATACTTACAGTCCATTGTGTCAAGGACATACTTACAGGTCATTGTGTCAAGGACATACTTACATGTCATTGGGTCAAGGTCATACTTACAGGTCATTGTGTCAAGGACATACTTACATGTCAGTGTGTCAAGGACATACTTACAGTCCATTGGGTCAAGGACATACTTACAGTCCATTGTGTCAAGGACATACTTACAGTCCATTGTGTCAAGGACATACTTACAGTCCATTGTGTCAAGGACATACTTACAGGTCATTGTGTCAAGGACATACTTACATGTCATTGGGTCAAGGACATACTTACAGGTCATTGTGTCAAGGACATACTTACATGTCATTGTGTCAAGGACATACTTACAGTCCATTGGGTCAAGGACATACTTACAGTCCATTGTGTCAAGGACATACTTACAGTCCATTGTGTCAAGGACATACTTACATGTCATTGGGTCAAGGACATACTTACAGTCCATTGGGTCAAGGACATACTTACAGTCCATTGGGTCAAGGACATGCTTACAGTCCATTGTGTCAAGGACATACTTACATGTCATTGGGTCAAGGACATACTTACAGTCCATTGTGTCAAGGACATACTTACAGGTCATTGGGTCAAGGATATACTTACAGTCCATTGGGTCAAGGACATACTTACAGTCCATTGTGTCAAGGATATACTTACAGTCCATTGTGTCAAGGACATACTTACAGTCCATTGCGTCAAGGACATACTTACAGTCCATTGTGTCAAGGACATACTTACAGTCCATTGCGTCAAGGACATACTTACAGTCCATTGTGTCAAGCACATACTTACAGTCCATTGCGTCAAGGACATACTTACAGTCCATTGCGTCAAGGACATACTTACAGTCCATTGGGTCAAGTACATACTTACAGTCCATTGGGTCAAGGACATACTTACAGCCATTATGTCAAGGACATACTTACAGGCCATTGTGTCAAGGACATACTTACAGGTCATTGTGTCAAGGACATACTTACAGTCCATTGGGTCAAGGACATACTTACAGTCCATTGTGTCAAGGACATACTTACAGGTCATTGGGTCAAGGACATACTTACAGTCCATTGTGTCAAGGAC
>JABXNX010001500.1:0-12548 GCA_014843695.1 Archivesica marissinica | reverse complement strand
GTGGTTAGCACGCTGGACATGTACTCCAGGGGTTAGCACGCTGGACATGTACTCCAGTGGTTAGCACGCTGGACATGTACTCCAGGGGTTAGTACGCTGGACATGTACTCCAGGAGTCGCACAGTGGTTAGCACGCTGGACATGTACTGCAGGGGTCGCACAGTGGTTAGTACGCTGGACATGTACTCCAGGGGTCGCACAGTGGTTAGTACGCAGGACATGTACTCCAGTGGTTAGCACGCAGGACATGTACTCCAGGGGTTAGCACGCTGGACATGTACTCCAGTGGTTAGCACGCTGGACATGTACTCCAGTGGTTAGCACGCTGGACATGTACTCCAGGGGTCGCACAGTGGTTAGCACGCTGGACATGTACTCCAGTGGTTAGCACGCTGGACATGTACTCCAGGGGTTAGCACGCTGGACATGTACTCCAGGGGTTAGCACGCTGGACATGTACTCCAGGGGTTAGCACGCTGGACATGTACTCCAGGGGTTAGCACGCTGGACATGTACTCCAGGGGTTAGCACGCTGGACATGTACTCCAGGGGTTAGCACGCTGGACATGTACTCCAGGGGTTAGTACGCTGGACATGTACTCCAGTGGTTAGTACGCTGGACATGTACTCCAGGGGTCGCACAGTAGTTAGCACGCTGGACATGTAGTCCAGTGGTCGCACAGTGGTTAGTACGCTGGACATGTACTCCAGTGGTTAGCACGCTGGACATTTACTCCAGGGGTTAGCACGCTGGACATGTACTCCAGGGGTTAGCATGCTGGACATGTACTCCAGGGGTCGCACAGTGGTTAGCACGCTGGACATGTACTGCAGTGGTTAGCACGCTGGACTTGTACTGCAGGGGTTAGTACACTGGACATGTACTCCAGGGGTCGCACAGTGGTTAGCACGCTGGACATGTACTCAGGGTTAGTACGCTGGACTGTACTGCAGTGGTTAGCACGCTGGACATGTACTCCAGGGGTCGCACAGTGGTTAGCACGCTGGACATGTACTGCAGGGGTCGCACAGTGGTTAGCACGCTGGACATGTACTGCAGTGGTTAGCACGCTGGACATGTACTCCAGGAGTCGCACAATGGTTAGCACGCTGGACATGTACTCCAGGGGTTAGCACGCTAGACATGTACTGCAGGGGTCGCACAGTGGTTAGCACGCTGGACATGTACTCCAGGGGTTAGCATGCTGGACATGTACTCCAGTGGTTAGCACGCTGGACTTGTACTCCAGGGGTTAGCACGCTGGACATGTACTCCAGTGGTTAGCACGCTGGACATGTACTCCAGGGGTTAGCACGCTGGACATGTACTCCAGGGGTTAGCACGCAGGACTTGTACTCCAGTGGTTAGCACGCTGGACATGTACTCCAGTGGTTAGCACACTGGACATGTACTCCAGGGGTTAGCACGCAGGACATGTACTCCAGTGGTTAGCACGCTGGACATGTACTCCAGTGGTTAGCACGCTGGACATGTACTCCAGGGGTCGCACAGTGGTTAGCACGCTGGACATGTACTCCAGGTGTTAGCACGCTGGACATGTACTCCAGGGGTTAGCACGCTGGACATGTACTCCAGGAGTCGCACAGTGGTTAGTACGCTGGACATGTACTCCAGGGGTTAGCACGCTGGACATGTACTCCAGGAGTCGCACAATGGTAGCACGCTGGACATGTACTCCAGTGGTTAGCACGCTGGACATGTACTCCAGGAGTCGCACTGTGGTTAGTACGCTGGACATGTACTCCAGGGGTTAGCACGCTGGACATGTACTCGATGGGTTAGTACGCTGGACATGTACTCCAGTGGTTAGCACGCTGGACATGTACTCCAGTGGTTAGCACGCTGGAAATGTACTCCAGGAGTCGCACAGTGGTTAGCACGCAAGACTTGTACTCCAGTGGTTAGCACGCTGGACATGTACTCCAGGGGTTAGTACGCTGGACATGTACTCCAGGGGTTAGTACACTGGACATGTACTCCAGGGGTTAGCACGCTGGACATGTACTCCAGGTGTTAGTACGCTGGACATGTACTCCAGGGGTTAGTACGCTGGACATGTACTCCAGGGGTTAGTACGCTGGACATGTACTCCAGGGGTTAGCACGCTGGACATGTACTCCAGGGGTTAGCACGCTGGACATGTACTCCAGGGGTTAGCACGCTGGACATGTACTCCAGGAGTCGCACAGTGGTTAGCACGCAGGACTTGTACTCCAGTGGTTAGCACGCTGGACATGTACTCTAGGGGTTAGCATGCAGGACATGTACTCCAGGGGTTAGCACGCTGGACATGTACTCCAGGGGTTAGCACGCAGGACTTGTACTCCAGTGGTTAGCACGCAGGACATGTACTCCAGTGGTTAGCACGCTGGACATGTACTCCAGGGGTTAGCACGCTGGACATGTACTCCAGTGGTTAGCACGCTGGACATTTACTCCAGGGGTTAGAACGCTGGACATGTACTCCAGGAGTCGCACAGTGGTTAGCACGCTGGACATGTACTGCAGGGGTCGCACAGTGGTTAGTACGCTGGACATGTACTCCAGGGGTCGCACAGTGGTTAGCACGCAGGACATGTACTCCAGTGGTTAGCACGCTGGACATGTACTCCAGGGGTCGCACAGTGGTTAGCACGCTGGACATGTACTCCAGTGGTTAGCACGCTGGACATGTACTCCAGTGTAGCACGCGGACATGTACTCCAGGGGTCGCACAGTGGTTAGCACGCTGGACATGTACTCAAGTGGTTAGCACGCTGGACATGTACTCCAGTGGTTAGCACGCTGGACATGTACTCCAGGGGTCGCACAGTGGTTAGCACGCTGGACATGTACTCCAGGGGTTAGCACGCTGGACATGTACTCCAGGGGTTAGCACGCTGGACATGTACTCCAGGAGTCGCACAGTGGTTAGTACGCTGGACATGTACTCCAGGGGTTAGCACGCTGGACATGTACTCCAGGAGTCGCACAGTGGTTAGCACGCTGGACATGTACTCCAGGAGTCGCACAGTGGTTAGTACGCTGGACATGTACTCCAGGGGTTAGCACGCTGGACATGTACTCGATGGGTTAGTACGCTGGACATGTACTCCAGTGGTTAGCACGCTGGACATGTACTCCAGTGGTTAGCACGCTGGACATGTACTCCAGGAGTCGCACAGTGGTTAGCACGCAGGACTTGTACTCCAGTGGTTAGCACGCTGGACATGTACTCCAGGGGTTAGTACGCTGGACATGTACTCCAGGGGTTAGTACACTGGACATGTACTCCAGGGGTTAGCACGCTGGACATGTACTCCAGGGGTTAGTACGCTGGACATGTACTCCAGGGGTTAGTACACTGGACATGTACTCCAGTGGTTAGTACGCTGGACATGTACTCCAGGGGTTAGCACGCTGGACATGTACTCCAGGGGTTAGCACGCTGGACATGTACTCCAGGGGTTAGCACGCTGGACATGTACTCCAGGAGTCGCACAGTGGTTAGCACGCAGGACTTGTACTCCAGTGGTTAGCACGCTGGACATGTACTCCAGGGGTTAGCACGCTGGACATGTACTCCAGTGGTTAGCACGCTGGACATGTACTCCAGGGGTTAGTACGCTGGACATGTACTCCAGGAGTCGCACAGTGGTTAGCACGCTGGACATGTACTGCAGGGGTCGCACAGTGGTTAGTACGCTGGACATGTACTCCAGGGGTCGCACAGTGGTTAGCACGCAGGACATGTACTCCAGTGGTTAGCACGCAGGACATGTACTCCAGGGGTCGCACAGTGGTTAGCACGCTGGACATGTACTCCAGTGGTTAGCACGCAGGACATGTACTCCAGTGGTTAGCACGCAGGACATGTACTCCAGGGGTCGCACAGTGGTTAGCACGCTGGACATGTACTCAAGTGGTTAGCACGCTGGACATGTACTCCAGTGGTTAGCACGCTGGACATGTACTCCAGGGGTCGCACAGTGGTTAGCACGCTGGACATGTACTCCAGTGGTTAGCACGCTGGACATGTACTCCAGGGGTTAGCACGCTGGACATGTACTCCAGGGGTTAGCACGCTGGACATGTACTCCAGGGGTTAGCACGCTGGACATGTACTCCAGGGGTTAGCACGCTGGACATGTACTCCAGGGGTTAGCACGCTGGACATGTACTCCAGGGGTTAGCACGCTGGACATGTACTCCAGGGGTTAGTATGCTGGACATGTACTCCAGTGGTTAGTACGCTGGACATGTACTCCAGGGGTCGCACAGTGGTTAGCACGCTGGACATGTACTCCAGGTGTCGCACAGTGGTTAGTACGCTGGACATGTACTCCAGTGGTTAGCACGCTGGACATGTACTCCAGGGGTTAGCACGCTGGACATGTACTCCAGGGGTTAGCACGCTGGACATGTACTCCAGGGGTCGCACAGTGGTTAGCACGCTGGACATGTACTGCAGTGGTTAGCACGCTGGACTTGTACTGCAGGGGTTAGTACACTGGACATGTACTCCAGGGGTCGCACAGTGGTTAGCACGCTGGACATGTACTCCAGGGGTTAGTACGCTGGACCTGTACTGCAGTGGTTAGCACGCTGGACATGTACTCCAGGGGTCGCACAGTTGTTAGCACGCTGGACATGTACTGCAGGGGTCGCACAGTGGTTAGCACGCTGGACATGTACTGCAGTGGTTAGCACGCTGGACATGTACTCCAGGAGTCGCACAGTGGTTAGCACGCTGGACATGTACTCCAGGGGTTAGCACGCTAGACATGTACTGCAGGGGTCGCACAGTGGTTAGCACGCTGGACATGTACTCCAGGGGTTAGCACGCTGGACATGTACTCCAGTGGTTAGCACGCTGGACTTGTACTCCAGGGGTTAGCACGCTGGACATGTACTCCAGGGGTTAGCACGCTGGACATGTACTCCAGTGGTTAGCACGCTGGACATGTACTCCAGGGGTTAGCACGCTGGACATGTACTCCAGGGGTTAGCACGCAGGACTTGTACTCCAGTGGTTAGCACGCTGGACATGTACTCCAGTGGTTAGCACGCTGGACATGTACTCCAGGGGTTAGCACGCAGGACATGTACTCCAGTGGTTAGCACGCTGGACATGTACTCCAGTGGTTAGCACGCTGGACATGTACTCCAGGAGTCGCACAGTGGTTAGTACGCTGGACATGTACTCCAGGGGTTAGCACGCTGGACATGTACTCCAGGAGTCGCACATGGTAGCACGCTGGACATGTACTCCAGTGGTTAGCACGCTGGACATGTACTCCAGGAGTCGCACTGTGGTTAGTACGCTGGACATGTACTCCAGGGGTTAGCACGCTGGACATGTACTCGATGGGTTAGTACGCTGGACATGTACTCCAGTGGTTAGCACGCTGGACATGTACTCCAGTGGTTAGCACGCTGGACATGTACTCCAGGAGTCGCACAGTGGTTAGCACGCAAGACTTGTACTCCAGTGGTTAGCACGCTGGACATGTACTCCAGGGGTTAGTACGCTGGACATGTACTCCAGGGGTTAGTACACTGGACATGTACTCCAGGGGTAGCACGCTGGACATGTACTCCAGGTGTAGTACGCTGGACATGTACTCCAGGGGTTAGTACGGTGGACATGTACTCCAGGGGTTAGTACGCTGGACATGTACTCCAGGGGTTAGCACGCTGGACATGTACTCCAGGGGTTAGCACGCTGGACATGTACTCCAGGGGTTAGCACGCTGGACATGTACTCCAGGAGTCGCACAGTGGTTAGCACGCAGGACTTGTACTCCAGTGGTTAGCACGCTGGACATGTACTCCAGGGGTTAGCATGCAGGACATGTACTCCAGGGGTTAGCACGCTGGACATGTACTCCAGGGGTTAGCACGCAGGACTTGTACTCCAGTGGTTAGCACGCAGGACATGTACTCCAGTGGTTAGCACGCTGGACATGTACTCCAGGGGTTAGCACGCTGGACATGTACTCCAGTGGTTAACACGCTGGACATTTACTCCAGGGGTTAGAACGCTGGACATGTACTCCAGGAGTCGCACAGTGGTTAGCACGCTGGACATGTACTCCAGTGGTTAGCACGCGGACATGTACTGCAGGGGTCGCACAGTGGTTAGTACGCTGGACATGTACTCCAGGGGTCGCACAGTGGTTAGCACGCAGGACATGTACTCCAGTGGTTAGCACGCTGGACATGTACTCCAGGGGTCGCACAGTGGTTAGCACGCTGGACATGTACTCCAGTGGTTAGCACGCAGGACATGTACTCCAGTGGTTAGCACGCTGGACATGTACTCCAGGGGTCGCACAGTGGTTAGCACGCTGGACGTACCCAGGTTAGCACGCTGGACATGTACTCCAGGGGTCGCACAGTGGTTAGCACGCTGGACATGTACTCCAGGGGTTAGCACGCTGGACATGTACTCCAGGGGTTAGCACGCTGGACATGTACTCCAGGAGTCGCACAGTGGTTAGTACGCTGGACTGTACTCCAGTGGTTAGCACGCTGGACATGTACTCCAGGGTCGCACAGTGGTTAGTACGTGGACATGTACTCCAGGGGTGGCAGCTAGGGTAGTACGCTGGACATGTACTCCAGTGGTTAGCACGCTGGACATGTACTCCAGTGGTTAGCACGCTGGACATGTACTCCAGGAGTCGCACAGTGGTTAGCACGCTGGACATGTACTCCAGTGGTTAGCACGCTGGACATGTACTCCAGGGGTTAGTACGCTGGACATGTACTCCAGGGGTTAGTACGCTGGACATGTACTCCAGGGGTTAGCACGCTGGACATGTACTCCAGGGGTTAGCACGCTGGACATGTACTCCAGGGGTTAGTACGCTGGACATGTACTCCAGTGGTTAGCACGCTGGACATGTACTCCAGGGGTTAGCACGCTGGACATGTACTCCAGGGGTTAGCACGCTGGACATGTACTCCAGGGGTTAGCACGCTGGACATGTACTCCAGGGTCGCACAGTGGTTAGCACGCAGGACATGTACTCCAGTGGTTAGCACGCTGGACATGTACTCCAGGGGTTAGCACGCTGGACATGTACTCCAGTGGTTAGCACGCTGGACATGTACTCCAGGGGTTAGTACGCTGGACATGTACTCCAGGAGTCGCACAGTGGTTAGCACGCTGGACATGTACTGCAGGGGTCGCACAGTGGTTAGTACGCTGGACATGTACTCCAGGGGTCGCACAGTGGTTAGCACGCAGGACATGTACTCCAGTGGTTAGCACGCAGGACATGTACTCCAGGGGTCGCACAGTGGTTAGCACGCTGGACATGTACTCCAGTGGTTAGCACGCAGGACATGTACTCCAGTGGTTAGCACGCAGGACATGTACTCCAGGGGTCGCACAGTGGTTAGCACGCTGGACATGTACTCAAGTGGTTAGCACGCTGGACATGTACTCCAGTGGTTAGCACGCTGGACATGTACTCCAGGGGTCGCACAGTGGTTAGCACGCTGGACATGTACTCCAGTGGTTAGCACGCTGGACATGTACTCCAGGGGTTAGCACGCTGGACATGTACTCCAGGGGTTAGCACGCTGGACATGTACTCCAGGGGTTAGCACGCTGGACATGTACTCCAGGGGTTAGCACGCTGGACATGTACTCCAGGGGTTAGCACGCTGGACATGTACTCCAGGGGTTAGCACGCTGGACATGTACTCCAGGGGTTAGTACGCTGGACATGTACTCCAGTGGTTAGTACGCTGGACATGTACTCCAGGGGTCGCACAGTGGTTAGCACGCTGGACATGTACTCCAGGGGTCGCACAGTGGTTAGTACGCTGGACATGTACTCCAGTGGTTAGCACGCTGGACATGTACTCCAGGGGTTAGCACGCTGGACATGTACTCCAGGGGTTAGCACGCTGGACATGTACTCCAGGGGTCGCACAGTGGTTAGCACGCTGGACATGTACTGCAGTGGTTAGCACGCTGGACTTGTACTGCAGGGGTTAGTACACTGGACATGTACTCCAGGGGTCGCACAGTGGTTAGCACGCTGGACATGTACTCCAGGGGTTAGTACGCTGGACTTGTACTGCAGTGGTTAGCACGCTGGACATGTACTCCAGGGGTCGCACAGTGGTTAGCACGCTGGACATGTACTGCAGGGGTCGCACAGTGGTTAGCACGCTGGACATGTACTGCAGTGGTTAGCACGCTGGACATGTACTCCAGGAGTCGCACAGTGGTTAGCACGCTGGACATGTACTCCAGGGGTTAGCACGCTAGACATGTACTGCAGGGGTCGCACAGTGGTTAGCACGCTGGACATGTACTCCAGGGGTTAGCACGCTGGACATGTACTCCAGTGGTTAGCACGCTGGACTTGTACTCCAGGGGTTAGCACGCTGGACATGTACTCCAGGGGTTAGCACGCTGGACATGTACTCCAGTGGTTAGCACGCTGGACATGTACTCCAGGGGTTAGCACGCTGGACATGTACTCCAGGGGTTAGCACGCAGGACTTGTACTCCAGTGGTTAGCACGCTGGACATGTACTCCAGTGGTTAGCACGCTGGACATGTACTCCAGGGGTTAGCACGCAGGACATGTACTCCAGTGGTTAGCACGCTGGACATGTACTCCAGTGGTTAGCACGCTGGACATGTACTCCAGGAGTCGCACAGTGGTTAGTACGCTGGACATGTACTCCAGGGGTTAGCACGCTGGACATGTACTCCAGGAGTCGCACATGGTAGCACGCTGGACATGTACTCCAGTGGTTAGCACGCTGGACATGTACTCCAGGAGTCGCACAGTGGTTAGTACGCTGGACATGTACTCCAGGGGTTAGCACGCTGGACATGTACTCGAGGGTTAGTACGCTGGACATGTACTCCAGTGGTTAGCACGCTGGACATGTACTCCAGTGGTTAGCACGCTGGACATGTACTCCAGGAGTCGCACAGTGGTTAGCACGCAGGACTTGTACTCCAGTGGTTAGCACGCTGGACATGTACTCCAGGGGTTAGTACGCTGGACATGTACTCCAGGGGTTAGTACGCTGGACATGTACTCCAGGGGTTAGCACGCTGGACATGTACTCCAGGTGTAGTACGCTGGACATGTACTCCAGGGGTTAGTACGCTGGACATGTACTCCAGGGGTTAGTACGCTGGACATGTACTCCAGGGGTTAGCACGCTGGACATGTACTCCAGGGGTTAGCACGCTGGACATGTACTCCAGGGGTTAGCACGCTGGACATGTACTCCAGGAGTCGCACAGTGGTTAGCACGCTGGACATGTACTCCAGTGGTTAGCACGCTGGACATGTACTCCAGGGGTTAGCACGCAGGACATGTACTCCAGGGGTTAGCACGCTGGACATGTACTCCAGGGGTTAGCACGCAGGACTTGTACTCCAGTGGTTAGCACGCAGGACATGTACTCCAGTGGTTAGCACGCTGGACATGTACTCCAGGGGTTAGCACGCTGGACATGTACTCCAGTGGTTAGCACGCTGGACATGTACTCCAGGGGTTAGCACGCTGGACATGTACTCCAGGAGTCGCACAGTGGTTAGCACGCTGGACATGTACTCCAGTGGTTAGCACGCTGGACATGTACTGCAGGGGTCGCACAGTGGTTAGTACGCTGGACATGTACTCCAGGGGTCGCACAGTGGTTAGCACGCTGGACATGTACTCCAGTGGTTAGCACGCTGGACATGTACTCCAGGGGTCGCACAGTGGTTAGCACGCTGGACATGTACTCCAGTGGTTAGCACGCTGGACATGTACTCCAGTGGTTAGCACGCTGGACATGTACTCCAGGGGTCGCACAGTGGTTAGCACGCTGGACAGTACGTTAGCACGCTGGACATGTACTCCAGGGGTGTGGTTAGCACGCTGGACATGTACTCCAGGGGTTAGCACGCTGGACATGTACTCCAGGGGTTAGCACGCTGGACATGTACTCCAGGGTCGCACAGTGGTTAGTACGCTGGACATGTACTCAGGGTCGCACAGTGGTTAGCACGCTGGACATGTACTCCAGGGTCGCACAGTGGTTAGACGCTGGACATGTACTCCAGGGTGTGGCATGCTAGGTAGCACGCTGGACATGTACTCCAGTGGTTAGCACGCTGGACATGTACTCCAGTGGTTAGCACGCTGGACATGTACTCCAGGAGTCGCACAGTGGTTAGCACGCAGGACATGTACTCCAGTGGTTAGCACGCTGGACATGTACTCCAGGGGTTAGTACGCTGGACATGTACTCCAGGGGTTAGTACGCTGGACATGTACTCCAGGGGTTAGCACGCTGGACATGTACTCCAGGGGTTAGCACGCTGGACATGTACTCCAGGGGTTAGTACGCTGGACATGTACTCCAGTGGTTAGCACGCTGGACATGTACTCCAGGGGTTAGCACGCTGGACATGTACTCCAGGGGTTAGCACGCTGGACATGTACTCCAGGGGTTAGCACGCTGGACATGTACTCCAGGGGTCGCACAGTGGTTAGCACGCTGGACATGTACTCCAGTGGTTAGCACGCTGGACATGTACTCCAGGGGTTAGCACGCTGGACATGTACTCCAGTGGTTAGCACGCTGGACATGTACTCCAGGGGTTAGCACGCTGGACATGTACTCCAGGAGTCGCACAGTGGTTAGCACGCTGGACATGTACTGCAGGGGTCAGTGGTTAGCACGCTGGACATGTACTCCAGGGGTCGCACAGTGGTTAGCACGCTGGACATGTACTCCAGTGGTTAGCACGCTGGACATGTACTCCAGGGGTCGCACAGTGGTTAGCACGCTGGACATGTACTCCAGTGGTTAGCACGCTGGACATGTACTCCAGTGGTTAGCACGCTGGACATGTACTCCAGGGGTCGCACAGTGGTTAGCACGCTGGACATGTACTCCAGTGGTTAGCACGCTGGACATGTACTCCAGTGGTTAGCACGCTGGACATGTACTCCAGGGGTCGCACAGTGGTTAGCACGCTGGACATGTACTCCAGTATACTCAGGGGTCGCACAGTGGTTAGCACGCTGGACATGTACTCCAGTGGTTAGCACGCTGGACATGTACTCCAGGGGTCGCACAGTGGTTAGCACGCTGGACATGTACTCCAGTGGTTAGCACGCTGGACATGTACTCCAGTGGTTAGCACGCTGGACATGTACTCCAGGGGTCGCACAGTGGTTAGCACGCTGGACATGTACTCCAGTGGTTAGCACGCTGGACATGTACTCCAGTGGTTAGCACGCTGGACATGTACTCCAGGGGTCGCACAGTGGTTAGCACGCTGGACATGTACTCCAGTGGTTAGCACGCTGGACATGTACTCCAGGGGTTAGCACGCTGGACATGTACTCCAGGGGTTAGCACGCTGGACATGTACTCCAGGGGTTAGCACGCTGGACATGTACTCCAGGGGTTAGCACGCTGGACATGTACTCCAGGGGTTAGCACGCTGGACATGTACTCCAGGGGTTAGCACGCTGGACATGTACTCCAGGGGTTAGTACGCTGGACATGTACTCCAGTGGTTAGTACGCTGGACATGTACTCCAGGGGTCGCACAGTGGTTAGCACGCTGGACATGTACTCCAGGGGTCGCACAGTGGTTAGTACGCTGGACATGTACTCCAGTGGTTAGCACGCTGGACATGTACTCCAGGGGTTAGCACGCTGGACATGTACTCCAGGGGTTAGCACGCTGGACATGTACTCCAGGGGTCGCACAGTGGTTAGCACGCTGGACATGTACTGCAGTGGTTAGCACGCTGGACTTGTACTGCAGGGGTTAGTACACTGGACATGTACTCCAGGGGTCGCACAGTGGTTAGCACGCTGGACATGTACTCCAGGGGTTAGTACGCTGGACATGTACTGCAGTGGTTAGCACGCTGGACATGTACTCCAGGGGTCGCACAGTGGTTAGCACGCTGGACATGTACTGCAGGGGTCGCACAGTGGTTAGCACGCTGGACATGTACTGCAGTGGTTAGCACGCTGGACATGTACTCCAGGAGTCGCACAGTGGTTAGCACGCTGGACATGTACTCCAGGGGTTAGCACGCTGGACATGTACTGCAGGGGTCGCACAGTGGTTAGCACGCTGGACATGTACTCCAGGGGTTAGCACGCTGGACATGTACTCCAGTGGTTAGCACGCTGGACTTGTACTCCAGGGGTTAGCACGCTGGACATGTACTCCAGGGGTTAGCACGCTGGACATGTACTCCAGTGGTTAGCACGCTGGACATGTACTCCAGGGGTTAGCACGCTGGACATGTACTCCAGGGGTTAGCACGCTGGACATGTACTCCAGTGGTTAGCACGCTGGACATGTACTCCAGTGGTTAGCACGCTGGACATGTACTCCAGGGGTTAGCACGCTGGACATGTACTCCAGTGGTTAGCACGCTGGACATGTACTCCAGTGGTTAGCACGCTGGACATGTACTCCAGGGGTCGCACAGTGGTTAGCACGCTGGACATGTACTCCAGTGGTTAGCACGCTGGACA
>JABXNX010001499.1:0-12551 GCA_014843695.1 Archivesica marissinica | reverse complement strand
TCATATTGTACCGTCCTTCTATTCTCCCCCTTCTATATCTCACATTGTACCGTCCTTCTATTCTCCCCCTTCTGTCCTTCTATTTTCCTCCTTCTATCTCTCATATTTTACCGTCCTACTATTCCCCCCTTCTATCTCACATATCGTACTGTCCTTCTATTCCCCCTCCTTCTATCGGTCATACTGTAACGTCCTTCTATTCCCCCCTTCTATCTCTCATATTGTACCGTCCTTCTATTATCCCCTTCTATCTCTCATATTGTAACGTCCTTCTATTCTCCCCCTTATATCTCTCATATTGTACTGTCCTTCTATTATCCCCCCTTCAATATCTCATATCGTACCGTTCTTCTATGCTCCCCCCTTCTATCTCTGATATTGTACTGTCCTTCTATTATCCCCTTCTATCTCTCATATTGTACGGTCCTTCTATTATCTCCTTCTATCTCTCATACTGTACTGTCCTTCTATTCTCCCCTTCTATCTCTCATATTGTACTGTTCTTCTATTCTTCCCCCTTTTATCTCTCATATTGTACCCTCCTTCTATTCTCCCCCTTCTATCTCTCATATTGTACCGTCCTTTTATTATCCCCCATCTATCTCTCACATTGTACCGACCTTCTATTCTCCCCCTTCTATCTCTCATGTTGTACTGTCCTTCTATTCTCCCCCATCTATATCTCATAGTGTACTGTCCTTCTATTCTCCCCTTCTGTCTCTCATATTGTACTGTCCTTCTATTCTCCCCCTTCTATCTCTCATATTGTACCGTCCGTCTATTCTCCCCCTTCTATCTCTCGTATTGTACCGTCCTTCTATTCTCCCACTTCTATCTCTTATAGTATAACGTCCTTCTATTCTCCCCCTTCTATATCTCATATGGTACCGTCCGTCTATTCCCCCCCTTCTATCTCTCATAGTGTACTGTCCTTCTATTCTCCCCTTCTGTCTCTCATATTGTACTGTCCTTCTATTCTCCCCCTTCTATCTCTCGTATTGTACAGTCCTTCTATTCTCCCACTTCTATCTCTTATAGTATAACGTCCTTCTATTCTCCCCCTTCTATATCTCATATGGTACCGTCCTTCTATTCTCCCGCCTTCTATCTCTCATATTGTACCGTCCTTCTATTCTCCCCCCTTCTATCTCTCATAGTGTACTGTCCTTCTATTCTCCCCTTCTGTCTCTCATATTGTACTGTCCTTCTATTCTCCCCCTTCTATCTCTCGTATTGTACCGTCCTTCTATTCTCCCACTTCTATCTCTTATAGTATAACGTCCTTCTATTCTCCCCCTTCTATATCTCATATGGTACCGTCCTTCTATTCTCCCGCCTTCTATCTCTCATATTGTACCGTCCTTCTATTCTCCCCCCTTCTATCTCTCATATTGTACCGTCCTTCTATTCTCCCCCTTCTATCTCTCATATTGTACCGTCCTTTTATTATCCCCCATCTATCTCTCACATTGTACCGACCTTCTATTCTCCCCCTTCTATCTCTCATATTGTACCGTCCTTCTATTCTCCCACTTCTATCTCTTATAGTATAACGTCCTTCTATTCTCCCTCTTCTGTATCTCATAGTGTACCGTCCGTCTATTCTCCCCCTTCTATCTCTCATATTGTACTGTCCTTCTATTCTCCTCCTTATATCTCTCATATTGTACTGTCCTTCTATTCTCCCCCTTATATCTCTCATATTGTACTGTCCTTCTAGTCTCCCGGCTTCTATCTCTCATATTTAAACGGCCTTCTATCTCTCATATTGTACTGTCCTTCTATTCTCCCCCTTCTATCTCTCATATTGTACTGTCATTCTATTCCCCCCTTATATCTCTCATATCGTACTGTTCTTCTATTCTCCCCCTTCTATCTCTTATATTGTACCGTCCTTCTATTCTCCCCCTTCTATCTCCCATATTGTACCGTCCTTATATTCTCCCCCTTCTATCTCTCATATTGTACCGTCCTTCTATTCTCCCCCTTCTATATCTCATATGGTACCGTCCTTCTATTCTCCCGCCTTCTATCTCTCATATTGTACCGTCCTTCTATTCTCCCCCCTTCTATCTCTCATATTGTACCGTCCTTCTATTCTCCCCCTTCTATCTCTCATATTGTACCGTCCTTTTATTATCCCCCATCTATCTCTCACATTGTACCGACCTTCTATTCTCCCCCTTCTATCTCTCATATTGTACCGTCCTTCTATTCTCCCACTTCTATCTCTTATAGTATAACGTCCTTCTATTCTCCCTCTTCTGTATCTCATAGTGTACCGTCCGTCTATTCTCCCCCTTCTATCTCTCATATTGTACTGTCCTTCTATTCTCCTCCTTATATCTCTCATATTGTACTGTCCTTCTATTCTCCCCCTTATATCTCTCTTATTGTACTGTCCTTCTAGTCTCCCGGCTTCTATCTCTCATATTTAAACGGCCTTCTATCTCTCATATTGTACTGTCCTTCTATTCTCCCCCTTCTATCTCTCATATTGTACTGTCATTCTATTCCCCCCTTATATCTCTCATATCGTACTGTTCTTCTATTCTCCCCCTTCTATCTCTTATATTGTACCGTCCTTCTATTCTCCCCCTTCTATCTCCCATATTGTACCGTCCTTATATTCTCCCCCCTTCTATCTCTCATATTGTACCGTCCTTCTATTCTCCCCTTCTATATCTCATATGGTACCGTCCTTCTATTCTCCCCCTTCTATCTCTCATATTGTACCGTCCTTCTATTCTCCCCCTTCTATCTCTCATATTGTACCGTCCTTCTATTCTCCCCCTTCTATCTCTCATATTGTACCGTCCTTTATTATCCCCCTCTATCTCTCACATTGTACCGCCTTCTATTCTCCCCCTTCTATCTCTCATATTGTACCGTCCTTCTATTCCCCCTTCTATCTCTATATATAACGTCCTTCTATCCCCCTTCTTATCTCATATGTACCGTCCTCTATTCTCCCCCTTCTATCTCTCATATTGTACTGTCCTTCTATTCTCCTCCTTATATCTCTCATATTGTACTGTCCTTCTATTCTCCCCCTTCTATCTCTCATATTGTACTGTCCTTCTATTCTCCCCCTTCTATCTCTCATATTAACGTCCTTCTATTCCCCCCTTCTATCTCTCATATTGTACTGTCCTTCTATTCTCCCCCTTCTATCTCTCATATTGTACTGTCCTTCTATTCCCCCTTCTATCTCTCATATTGTACTGTCCTTCTATTCTCCCCCTTCTATCTCTCATATTGTACTGTCCTTCTATTCTCCCCCTTCTATCTCTCATATTGTACTGTCCTTCTATTCTCCCCCTTCTATCTCTCATATTGTACCGTCCTTCTATTCTCCCCCTTCTATCTCTCATATTGTACCGTCCTTCTATTCTCCCCCTTCTATCTCTCATATTGTACCGTCCTTCTATTCTCCCCCTTCTATCTCTCATATTGTACTGTCCTTCTATTCTCCCCCTTCTATCTCTCATATTGTACTGTCCTTCTATTCTCCCCCTTCTATCTCTCATATTGTACCGTCCTTCTATTCTCCCCCTTCTATCTCTCATATTGTACCGTCCTTCTATTCTCCCCCTTCTATCTCTCATATTGTACTGTCCTTCTATTCTCCCCCTTCTATCTCTCATATTGTACTGTCCTTCTATTCTCCCCCTTCTATCTCTCATATTGTACTGTCCTTCTATTCTCCCCCTTCTATCTCTCATATTGTACCGTCCTTCTATTCTCCCCCTTCTATCTCTCATATTGTACCGTCCTTCTATTCTCCCCCCTTCTATCTCTCATATTGTACAGTCCTTCTATTCTCCCCCTTCTATCTCTCATATCGTACTGTCCTTCTATTCTCCCCTTATATCTCTCATATCGTACTGTCCGTCTATTCTCCCCCTTATATCTCTCATATCGTACTGTCATTCTAGTCTCCCGCCTTCTATCTCTCATATTGTAATGTCCTTCTATTCTCCCCCTTCTATCTCTCGTATTGTACCGTCCTTCTATTCACCCCCCTTCTATCTCTCATATTGTACACTCCCTCTATTCTCCCCCTTCTATCTCTCATATCGTACTGTCCTTCTATTCTCCCCTTATATCTCTCATATCGTACTGTCCTTCTATTCTCCCCCTTATATCTCTCATATCGTACTGTCATTCTAGTCTCCCCCTGCTATTTCTCATATTGTACTGTCCTTCTACTCACCCCCTTCTATCTCTCATATTAAACCTTCTTTCTATTCTCCCTCCTATTCTCCCTCCTATTCTCCCTCCTTCTATCTCGCATATTGAACCTTCCTTATATTATCACTCATTCTATTCTCACTCATTCTATTCTCCCTCATATCTGTCTTATTGAACTTTCCTTCTATTCTCCCTCCTTCTATTCTCCCTCATATCTCTCTTATTGAACCTTCCATCTATTCTCCCTCCTTTTATTCCCCTTCCTCATATCTCTCGTATAGACCTTTCCGTCTATTACTGTCCCTGAATACTCCCTAATTAGTATGTAGGTCCTCTTAAGTGGTTTCCTCTGTTTTTATCGTTGTTTCCTTTGCACAACATGCTATCTGGTTTCACCATCTTTCTCATCTAATGATTATAGTCTATACAAATTTATTTTAGCTTTAAGGTCTTATAGCTTATATTAATCTCTCTCGATACCTCATTCCTGATGAAATCCATCGCCATGAGGGATAGAGAAGAGGCAACGTGGAATTTAAATGCCTTGTCTAAGGGCACAATCGTAACGGCTCCAGCGGGGCTCGAACGCCTATCCTTTCGCACCTGAAGCGAACGCACTACCATTGCGCTATCACGACTTCCACGTGCATTCTAATGATTATTATGTTACTATATCTCGACAGATATCCTACAGGCTTTACTGATAAGCTTTAAGGCCAGACATGCATATCCCGATGAATATATCGATTTCATTAATTCGCACGCAAACAAAACACAATGGCGTGTAGTTTCTGTATTTGATTGTATATTATGAATTATGAGTGTGTATATTTTGGACTACATGTTAGATGAAGCTAATTACAGGAAATGAGTTCATTTTGAGTTTATTTTGATACACCAAAATAAAAATTTAAAAAATGATATTTTACAAACTGATAAAAAAAAAGATGAGCTGGCAAATATATTCTTTGAAGCAGAGTAGATGTTTTAAAGTAGGCTTAGTGAGCATGTGTCTGTTCGTTTGTGCTTATTATCAAATAATTCTTCGTGTTCTTCCGTTTAGCACACAAGGAGAGAATGAGATGTATATGTTTAATAACGTCAATCATAGTTCTACCGATACAGCCTTTAGTGTGCTCCACACCACGTCATTTACCGGAAAACTAAACGATAATTCAGCGGATACGGCCTTTAGTATGTTCGACAGCACGTCATTCACCGGCAAGAGATGTTTTCGTTTATCTTGGAATACTTCACACATCCTTCGATCACCGAACAAACTGGTCTCAAAAACAAATAAACACATGGAATCGTGTAGACGCTTTCTAAATATAGATACATACATAGGAAGGATGGGAAACCAACTATTTCAGTTCGCATCGCTGCTGGGAATGGCATATGAGCACGACGTCATACCCATAATTCAAAAGAATATTTTGCTCGCCAACTATTTTGATTTGCCGAATCAATCCGATTTAGAATTAGAAAACACCGTAAGCTGCACTCAGAGTGAAGCAGGAATTTATTACAATTGTACAAAGGAATTTAATACAACTAGTAATAATGGAAGCATGCATGGATATTTACAATCATGGAAATATTTTGAAAATTCCAGGACAATTATTAAAAAAGCGCTCAAAATGAAAAATAAACATTTGGAAAAGGCGAGACAGTTCATCGCGGAAGTGTCTATTCCTGGTAATCAAACTGTATGTATACACGTCCGTCGAGGAGACTTCACTAGTAAAAAGCTGAGTGACCTCGGATATACCGTAGCTGGTAGGGATTTCTTTGAAAGAGCTAAAACATTTTATATACAGGAGTTTTCAAACGTAAAATTCATCGTTGTTACTGATGACAAAAAATGGTGTAGAAGTAATATAAAAGATGTTACTCTAAGTCCTTTTACAGACGCTGCAGACGATATGGCTTTGCTGACGTCTTGCGATCACGTGGTTGTGACATCCGGGTCATTTGGCTGGTGGGGTGCGTGGCTGTCCGGTGGCAGAACAGTATATTTTCAAGGATTTCCACGACCAGGGAGTTGGTTAGACAAGCAAACAAATAAGGAAGATTATTACCCTTCGAGTTGGATTGCGATTCCCTGAGAATGAGGCAATGTCTCTCCGTAACAATGAACATTATTACCCGTCGAGTTGGATTGCGATTCCCTAAGAAAGAAGCAATGTCTCTCAGAAACAATTCCTAGTAACCCATTCAACACCAAGTAACTGACATGGACTGAAATTAATGTATGTGTATTACCTTTAAGTAGTAGGTTTTAATAGAATTACTGCCTTAAACCGCAGACGCGTATTGACTGTCCAGGTATAACCGTTCGTCTTCTAAGCTCGAGTATAAATGTGCCTAGCTTACGAGCCGTACTTTCATTTTCAGTATTAATATGTAAATAATTATGACTATGTGTTATATGTATACGTCTTAATACACTTCTGTTCTGTTGTTTGATTTCATTTATTTACCGAGGCATTTTGGTAATAAAGTTTAATAATATGTTATTGTATTTTGTGTTCATACATTACATTACCATTATACACACGCTGAAATACGTGGACATTTAAATTGGGATTAATTATTATTGCTGTGTACGATTTAATCTTGAAAAAAGGCAAATTTGTTGGGCTGCAAGTTATGACAACATTATTTACTTACTGCATATATCAGGTAAAATACTACGTTGTGTAGAACTCGTGATAGTCTAGTGGTAGTGCGTTACAAGTATGCATATTCCGAAATACATTAGCATTAATTATTATTGCTGTATACGATTTAATATGGAAAGCAACCAACTAGGTTGTTGGGCTACAAGTTATGACAACATTATTTACAGCCCTCCTGTATACACAGGAGAAAATAAAAACAGTTATACTTTATTTTTCATATTGCCCACTTAGGAATGCAATATTTATGTAACAATTACAAGAATACAATACAATAAGTTGATTGCATAAAACAGTTATATATGTTTATAGGAATTATACAGTAAAACCAATAGGACAATGACATGGGATTTTGCAAAGGAGTAAACTTTGTAACAAGGAATTAGTGTTCAAATATATGATGTAAAAACGTGCTAGTTTCGTTTTTATTTGCAAAATATATAAATATCGATGTGGATTTTCTTTGGATTTGCATGACAAAATATTCATAAAGTCGTTCTTAACGTTGAATAATGTGGGACGATTACTATAAAGTGATACTCATTTCCCAAACCTCTAGTGTTACAGATATTGCCCTCGTCTATATCATGTATATATTGCCCTCATCTATATCATGCAGATATTGCACTCGTCTATATCATACATATATTGCACTCGTCTATATCATGTATATATTGCCCTCATCTATATCATGCAGATATTGCACTCGTCTATATCATACATATATTGCACTCGTCTATATCATGCATATACTGCCCTTGTCTATATCATGCAGATATTGCCCTCGTCTATATCATGTAGATATTGCCCTCATCTATATATAGTAAATATTGCACTAGTCTATAGCATGCATATATTGCACTCGTCTATATCATATATATATTGCCCTCGTCTATAGCATGCAGATATTGCACTCGTCTATAGCATGCATATATTGCACTCGTCTATATCATGCAGATATTGCACTCGTCTATATCATGCAGATATTGCATTCGTCTATAGCATGCAGATATTGCACTCGTCTATATCATGCAGATATTGCACTCGTCTATAGCATGCAGATATTGCACTCGTCTATAGCATGCAGATATTGCACTCGTCTATATCATGTAGATATTGCACTCGTCTATAGCATGCACATATTGCACTCGTCTATAGCATGCAGATATTGCACTCGTCTATATCATGCACATATTGCACTCGTCTATAGCATGCAGATATTGCACTCGTCTATATCATGCAGATATTGCACTCGTCTATAGCATGCATATATTGCCCTCATATATAGCATGCAGATATTGCACTCGTCTATATCATGCATATATTGCCCTCGTCTATAGCATGCAGATATTGCCATCATCTATAGCATGCAGATATTGCCCTCGTCTATATCATGTAGATATTGCACTCGTCTATATCATGCAGATATTGCCCTCATCTATAGCATGCAGATATTGCACTCGTCTATATCATGTAGATATTGCACTCGTCTATAGCATGCAGATATTGCCCTCATCTATAGCATGCAGATATTGCACTCGTCTATATCATGTAGATATTGCACTCGTCTATAGCATGCAGATATTGCCCTCATCTATAGCATGCAGATATTGCCCTCGTCTATATCATGTAGATATTGCACTCGTCTATATCATGCATATATTGCCCTCATCTATAGCATGCATATATTGCCCTCATCTATAGCATGCATATATTGCACTCGTCTATATCATGCAGATATTGCCCTCATCTATAGCATGCAGATATTTCACTCGTCTATATCATGCATATATTGCCCTCGTCTATAGCATGCAGATATTGCCCTCATCTATAGCATGTATATATTACCCTCGTCTATAGCATGCATATATTGCCCTCATCTATAGCATGCAACTCTGTAAGAAATCATCAATAATGTGTTGTTCAAATTCTGATAAAAAGTTAATACAATGAATAGTGCGGGTGTTCCCTAACATACAAAAGTCATTGAGAGCAGTGACACCAGATTGGTTATTCTAAGAAATCATCAATAATGTGTTGTTACTGATAAAAAGTTAATAAAATGAATAGTATGGGTGTTCCCTAACATACCAAAGTCCGTGAGAGCAGTGATACCAGACTGATTATTCTAAGAAATCATCAATAATGCGTTGTTTCGGATACCATGTTAGTAAAATGAATAGTGCGGGTGTTCCCAAACATACACCTGTCCTTGAGAGCCAATTAGTCTATGTCGTCAAGAAACGTTTGCATCATATACGTGACTTAATAATAATGTTACATGTGGATATACATTTAAACCAAAAAGTTAATATTGTAATGTTTATGCATATATAAAGTATATCTTCCGATATCTTCCGAGTTCAAAGTACACTACAGTATTACTCATTGATGGTTTAACGTGCACATTTTAGATGTAATGTTTCTAAGAAGTTGGCTTTCGCAAAACCCCAAAGTTCACTTCCAACGTGCAGAATTGATGAAACTAGAGCATCAACGAGCTGAAGTGCTGTTTACGGTTTAGTTTCGAATATACGGCGATTAGAGGTTACAATATTCATTGCTTTCAGACCAATACCATTCAAATTAAATGAACCGGTGTAAATGAATGTGATGCCTACAGAGTTAAAATCAGTAACCATATCAACTGGCTCTCCACTATAAGTCCACTGCTCCCCCTCGCTTTAGTCCCCATCTTTTTGGAATTTAATACATTCACCTCTAAATCTCATTTATTATAGTATGCACTCAGGTTATTTAAGGAATCCTGCAAATCACGTGGAGTTAAACCAATAACAACCATGCAAAGAGTAATAAAATTATAAACATAGATCATGATTATTAATGCCTGTAAATACAACTCCAGGTCTTCTACGAATAATGCCCATATGATCGGGGAAACGATTTCGCCTTGCCGTAAACCAACTGACATGTCGACATAGTGTGTATTTTACATTCATTTATCGTCGCTACCGGTTGCCCATATGAGCGACGCCTCCTGAAGAGTTTAGTCATTTTAAGATTGTTGGAGGATAGTGCAATAATACAGACACAGACATACTGTATGTGTTATTTTTTTAGGGTCACCTTGCTTGACACCAACAGATATTTCAAATGCTTCTGAAGACTTGTTTTCAACTTTCACACTTGCAATAATTTTAGCGTACATTGATTTAATGATAGCAGTGAATTTTGTATTGAAACAACACTTTGTCAAACAGCTTACTGTGCGCAACTGTATCAAAGGCTTTTTCGTAATCTATGAATAGCAGTATACATTGACATATTGTAAATAAGAATAGTTTGTATTATATTGTGTATGATAAAAATGCAATCGTTAGTAGAGTTGTTATCATGACAACCAAATTGAAAACCATTGGGGCACATGTACAATATAGTTCTCTTTGTTATTTGTTCTTGATACAGCATTGAACTTCTTTTCTTTCTTTTCAATTATGTTTCATTAATAATCCTAGTATATATCTGGCATGTTTCTACAGTAAATCATACATAACTGAAATTGTTCACCCAACACTGTTAATTTAGTTTGAAGTGATGGGAAGGGCTGTAAATAATGTTAACTAAAAAATTAAAACTAACCGCAGAATGAATGAATTTTACACCGAGCATACGTTATCTAGATAAGAGATCAAATATCATTAAGGAGTGTACTACATGACATTGTGATTTCAATGAATAACCTGGCAACGAAATATCTCTGTACGCTTTATCTAATAAAAGATGTGTTTAAATAGCCAAGATTAATATTTGTTTTGAACATTTCAACATTTCGGTACAAATACATTTCGTATATTTAATCAAGTAGTATCTGATGTAATCAAATACACGCCACAGCTTAATATGTATTTGTATGTCTATTATTTCGTTTATTAACATTAAATTTGTTCACTGGTTGTACGGCTATATACGTCCAAACGCCCCCTCCAACAACCCGTCCAAATCCCGCCCACCCGTTCCGACAGCCGACCGTCCGTCCATCCGTCTTCCTGTCTGTCCACCTTCATATAACGAGCACATCGATATACCGGCTAACTACATAAATTAACACTTAATTTAGTTTAATGCGTGTCATTTATGAATTAATTCATGTATGTATATATATATATATCACTGCAAACTGGAAATATAGTGTATAATTTCTTGAGATACATGTATGAATCACAATTAAACTCTTTATATTGCAAAATATTTCAATTCAAAACATTATACTCCGTATATCTTGAATAAACACCGGAATATATCAGTAGTTCAGTGGTTAACATGCAATACTTGTAATCCAGGGGTCGCAGGTTCGATTCCCCGCTGCACCATACTAAAATGATGCATATCATAGTCTTTCGGATGCGACTTTAAACCGAGGTCTTGTCTCGGTGCCTTACACTGTACACGTAACATATCCAGCGGCGAGACTCCGGAATGGGTCTCTGTCTGTATCATTGCATTATCCTCCAAACTCTAAAACGACTGATCTCTTCATGAGGCTTCGCTCATATGGACAAGCAGTAGCGTCGGTAAATAAATGCAAAACATCACACAATCTAAATGAACTGTATTACACGTCTAGAACATTCTAACGCGATTACAGTTTCACACAAAAGTCTATATATATAATTATGATATTCTGCTCGTTCGTTTATTGTCGACTGGTTGACTGATTTTACGGGTATATGCATGTCTTTCTGTCTGGTTTTCTCTATATAATTATGCGCACGTGTATGTAGAGTTTAATATCGAACATACACATAACATGATACATGTAATACATGTACATAATACTACGTTTCTATATGTCACATTAAGCTACAATATATTTATACATGTATTCACTAACTGTATGTTTTATCAACTAATAATACCAATTCCGAAGTCGTTTAGAAGTGGTCACGTGTCATTATGGGAGATGTTTGAGTACACTTGGGAGAAGTTTGGATACACTAATGATATGTTTGTGTACACAAAGGAGAAAGCTAGACACCCTGTAGTCCTATCTATATAAACATATTTTCATAGATGATGGCAAAAGATTTATTTTATTGAATAAAAAGTAAAAGTTGGCTATATGTACATTCAACTGAATTATCTATGCATGTTTGAAATATTAAGCACAGTCTAGCAAAAATAGAGTAACACTGCAGTTCGTTACATACCTCTACCTAGATCTGTAGATAGCTCATATAAACCAATATTGATAAGGTGATGGGACATTTATCCATGTGGTAGTTATTTTCAAAATGTTGGACAGCAGGGATATCTTAGCTAAAAAATATGATTGTTTTAATTGAATCAGGATCAAAGAAATTCTTCATTTTCAGTGAATTTGTTTTCAGGATGATTTGATTCTAATGAGATTTCATTTCTTTGTCATCTAACTTAAGTGTGTTTCGATTTCAGTGTGGTTTGAATTCAGTGTGATTTGGTTTATGTGTGTTTTGAATTCAGTGTCATTTGATTTCAGTGTGATTCGATTTCAGTATCATTTGAAATTGGTGTGATTTGATTTTTGTGTGTTTTAAATTCCGTGTGATTTGATTTCAGTGTGTTTCGATATACATATGATTTGTTTTCTGTGTGTTTTGATTTTCATGTGATTTGCATTCAGAGTGATTTGATTCTAGCATGATTTCATTTCATTTTCAGTTAAATTAAGTGTGTTTC
>JABXNX010001498.1:0-12554 GCA_014843695.1 Archivesica marissinica | reverse complement strand
TGTGCAGATAATTAAGCCCCAAGTGTGCTGTAGATGACAGTTTAGCCACCTGACTTCAATGGTGTGCAGATATTTAAGCCCAAAGTGTGCTGTAGATGACAGATTTGCCACCTGACTTCAATGGTGTGCAGATATTTAAGCCCAAAGTGTGCTGTAGATGACAGTTCACCCACCTGAATTCAATGGTGTGCAGATATTTAAGCCCCAAGTGTGCTGTAGATGACAGTTCACCCACCTGACTTCAATGGTGTGCATATATCTAAGCCCCTAGTGTGCTGTTGATGACAGTTCACCCATCTTACTTCAATGGTCTGTAGATAATTAAGCCCCAAGTGTGCTGTAGATGACAGTTCACCCACCTGATTTCAATGGTGTGCAGATATTTAAGCCCCAAGTGTGCTGTAGATGACAGTTCACCCACCTGACTTCAATGGTGTGCAGATATTTAAGCCCCAGGTGTGCTGTAGATGACAGTTCACCCACCTGACTTCAATGGTGTGCAGATATTTAAGCCCCAAGTGTGCTGTAGATGACAGTTCACCCACTTGACTTCAATGGTGTGCAGATATCTAAGCCCCAAGTGTGCTGTAGATGACAGTTTAGCCACCTGACTTCAATGGTGTGCAGATATTTAAGCTCCAAGTGTGCAGTAGATGACAGTTTAGCCACCTGACTTCAATGGTGTGCAGATATGTAAGCCCCAGGTGTGCTTTAGATGACAGTTCACCCACTTGACTTCAATGGTGTGCATATATCTAAGCCCAATGTGTGCTGTAGATGACAGTTTAGCCACCTGACTTCAATGGTGTGCATATATTTAAGCCCCAAGTGTGCTGTAGATGTCAGTATAGCCACCTGACTTCAATGGCGTGCAGATATTTAAGCCCCAAGTGTGCAGTAGATGACAGTTTTGCCACCTGACTTCAATGGTGTGGAGATATTCAAGCCCCAAGTGTGCTGTAGATGACAGTTTAGCCACCTGACTTCAATGGTGTGCAGATATATAAGCCCTAACTGTGCTGTTGATGACAGTTCACCCACCTGACTTCAATGGTGTGCAGATATTCAAGCCCCAATTGTGCTGTAAACGAGAAATTTAGCCACCTGACTTCAATGGTGTGCAGATAATTAAGCCCTAAGTGTGCTGTAGATGATAGTTTAGCCACCTGACTTCAATGGTGTGCAGATATGTAAGCCCCAAGTGTGCTGTAGATGACAGTTTAGACACCTGACTTCAATGGTGTGCAAATATGTAAGCCCCAAATGTGCTGTAGATGACAGTTCACCCACCTGACTTCAATGGTGTGCAGATATTTAAGCCTCAAGTGTGCTGTAGATGACAGTTCACCCACCTGACTTCAATGGTGTGCAGATATTTAAGCACCAAGTGTGCTGTAGATGACAGTTCACCCGCTTGACTTCAATGGTGTGCATATATCTAAGCCCCAATTGTGCTGTAGATGACAGTTTAGCCAACTGATTTCAATGGTGTGCAGATATTTAAGCCCCACCTGTGCTGTAGATGACTGTTTAGCCACCTGACTTCAATGTTGTGCAGATATTTAAGCCCCAAATGTGCAGTAGATGACAGTTTAGCCACCTGACTTCAATGGTGTGCAGATATGTAAGCCCCAAGTGTGCTCTAGATGACAGTTCACCCACTTGACTTCAATGGTGTGCATATATCTAAGCCCCATGTGTGCTGTATATGACTGTTTAGCCACCTGACTTCAATGGTGTGCAGATATATAAGCCCCAAGTGTGCACTAGATGACGGTTTAGCCATCTGCCTTCAATGGTGTGCAGATATGTAAGCCCCAAGTGTGCTTTAGATTACAGTTCACCCACTTGACTTCAATGGTGTGCAGATATGTAAGCCCTAAGTGTGCTGTAGATGACATTTCACCCACCTGACATCAATGGTGTGCAGATAATTAAGCACTATTATCGAATAAATATGTTTAAACCAATTAAGCACGAATTGTGCTGTAGATGACAGTTTGGCGACCTGACTTCAATATTGTGCAGATATTTAAGACCCATGTGTGCTGTAGATGACAGCTTTGCCACCTGACTTCAATGGTGTGCAGATATGTAAGCCCCAAGTGTGCTGTAGATGACAGGTCTCCAACCTGACTTCAATGGTGTGCAGATATTTACGCCCCAAGTGTGCTGTAGATGACTGTTCACCCACCTTACTTCAATGGTGTGCATATATTGAAGCCCCAAGTGTGCTGTAGATGACAGTTCACCCACCTGATTTCAATGGTGTGCATATATCTAAGCCCCATGTGTGCTGTAGATGACAGTTTAGCCACCTGACTTCAATGGTGTGCAGATATGTAAGCCCCAAGTGTGCTTTAGATGACAGTTCACCCACTTGACTTCAAAGGTTTGCATATATCTAAGCCCCATGTGTTCTGTAGATGACTCTTTAGCCACCTGAATTCAATGGTGTGCAGATATTTAAGACCCATGTGTGCTGCAGATGACAGCTTTGCCACCTGACTTCAATGGTGTGCAGATATTTAAGCCCCAAGTGTGCTGTAGATGACAGTTTAGCCACCTGACTTCAATGGTGTGCAGATATTTAAGACCCATGTGTGCTGTAGATGACAGCTTTGCCACCTGACTTCAATGGTGTGCAGATATTTAAGCCCCAAGTGTGCTGTAGATGACAGTTTAGCCACCTGACTTCAATGGTGTGCAGAAATTTACTCCCCAAGTGTGCTGTAGATGACAGTTCACCCACCTTACTTCAATGGTGTGCAGATATTGAATCCCTAAGTGTGCTGTAGATGACAGTTCACCCACCTGATTTCAATGGTGTGCAGGTATTTAATCCCCAAGTGTGCTGTAGATGACAGTTCACCCACCTGACTTCAATGGTGTGCAGATATTTAAGCCCCAGGTGTGCTGTAGATGAGAGTTCACCCATCTGACTTAAATGGTGTGCAGATATTTAAGCCCCAAGTGTGCTGTAGATGACAGTTCACCCACTTGACTTCAATGGTGTGCAGATATCTAAGCCCCAAGTATGCTGTAGATGACAGTTTAGCCACCTGACTTCAATGGTGTGCAGATATTTAAGCCCCAAGTGTGCTGTAGATGACTGTTTAGCCACCTGACTTCAATGGTGTGCAGATATATAAGCCCTAACTGTGCTGTTGATGACAGTTCACCCACCTGACTTCAATGGTGTGCAGATATTCAAGCCCCAAATGTGCTGTAGACGAGAAGATTAGCCACCTGACTTCAATGGTGTGCAGATAATTAAGCCCTAAGTGTGCTGTAGATGATAGTTTAGCCACCTGACTTCAATGGTGTGCAAATATGTAATCCCCAAATGTGCTGTAGATGACAGTTCACCCACCTGACTTCAATGGTGTGCAGATATTTAAGCCTCAAGTGTGCTGTAGATGACAGTTCACCCACCTGACTTCAATGGTGTGCAGATATTTAAGCACCAAGTGTGCTGTAGATGACAGTTCACCCGCTTGACTTCAATGGTGTGCATATATCTAAGCCCCAATTGTGCTGTAGATGACAGTTTAGCCAACTGATTTCAATGGTGTGCAGATATTTAAGCCCCAGCAAACAACACACAACAAAAACCCACAAACCCTGTGCTGTAGATGACAGTTTAGCCACCTGACTTCAATGTTGTGCAGATATTTAAGCCCCAAGTGTGCTGTAGATGACAGTTTAGCCACCTGACTTCAATGGTGTGCAGATATTTAAGCCCCAAGTGTGCTGTAGATGACAGTTCACCCACCTGACTTCAATGGTGTGCATATATCTAAGCCCCATGTGTGCTGTAGATGACAGTTCACCCACCTGACTTCAATGGTGTGCAGATATTTAAGCCCCAAGTGTGCTGTAGATGACAGTTCACCCACCTGACTTCAATTGTGTGCAGATAATTAAGCCCAAGTGTGCTGAAGATGACAGTTTAGCCACCTTACTTCAACGGTGTGCAGATATTTTATGACCCATGTGTGCTGTAGATGACAGATTTTCCACCTGACTTCAATGGTGTGCAGATATTTAAGCCCAAAGTGTGCTGTAGATGACAGGTCACCTACCATAATTCAATGGTGTGCAGATATTTAAGCCTCAAGTGTGCTGTAGATGACAGTTCACCCATCTGACTTCAATGGTGTGCAGATATTTAAGCCCCAAGTGTGCTGTAGATGACAGTTCACCCACTTTACTTCAATGGTGTGCATATATCTAAGCCCCTAGTGTGCTGTAGATGACAGTTCACCTACTTGACTTCAATGGTGTGCAGATATTTACGCCCCAAGTGTGCTGTAGATGACAGTTCACCCATCTTACTTCAATGGTCTGCAGATATTTACGCCCAAAGTGTGCTGTAGATGAGAGTTCACCCATCTGACTTAAATGGTGTGCAGATATTTAAGCCCCAAGTGTGCTGTAGATGACAGTTCACCCACTTGACTTCAATGGTGTGCAAATATCTAAGCCCCAAGTGTGCTGTAGATGACAGTTTAGCCACCTGACTTCAATGGTGTGCAGATATTTGAGAGCCAATTGTGCTGTAGATGACTGTTTAGCCACCTGAATTCAATGGTGTGCAGATATTTAAGCTCCAAGTGTGCAGTAGATGACAGTTTAGCCACCTGACTTCAATGGTGTGCAGATATGTAAGCCCCAGGTGTGCTTTAGATGACAGTTCACCCACTTGACTTCAATGGTGTGCATATATCTAAGCCCAATGTGTGCTGTAGATGACAGTTTAGCCACCTGACTTCAATGGTGTGCATATATTTAAGCCCCAAGTGTGCTGTAGATGTCAGTATAGCCACCTGACTTCAATGGCGTGCAGATATTTAAGCCCCAAGTGTGCAGTAGATGACAGTTTAGCCACCTGACTTCAATGGTGTGGAGATATTCAAGCCCCAAGTGTGCTGTAGATGACAGTTTAGCCACCTGACTTCAATGGTGTCCAGATATATAAGCCCTAACTGTGCTGTTGATGACAGTTCACTCACCTGACCTCAATGGTGTGCAGATATTCAAGCCCCAAATGTGCTGTAGACGAGAAGTTTAGCCACCTGACTTCAATGGTGTGCAGATAATTAAGCCCTAAGTGTGCTGTAGATGACAGTTTAGCCACCTGACTTCAATGGTGTGCAGATATGTAAGCCCCAAGTGTGCTGTAGATGACAGTTTAGACACCTGTCTTCAATGGTGTGCAAATATGTAAGCCCCAAGTGTGCTGTAGATGACAGTTCGCCCACCTGACTTCAATGGTGTGCAGATATTTAAGCTTCAAGTGTGCTGTAGATGACAGTTCACCCACCTAACTTCAATGGTGTGCAGATATTTAAGCACCAAGTGTGCTGTAGATGACAGTTCACCAGCTTGACTTCAATGGTGTGCATATATCTAAGCCCCAATTGTGCTGTAGATGACAGTTTAGCCAACTGACTTCAATGCTGTGCAGATATTTAAGCCCCACCTGTGCTGTAGATGACTGTTTAGCCACCTGACTTCAATGGTGTGCAGATATTTAAGCCCCAAATGTGCATTAGATGACAGTTTAGCCACCTGACTTCAATGGTGTGCAGATATGTAAGCCCCAAGTGTGCTCTAGATGACAGTTCACCCACTTGACTTCGATGGTGTGCATATATCTAAGCCCCATGTGTGCTGTAGATGACTGTTTAGCCACCTGACTTCAATGTTGTGCAGATATTTAAGCCCCAAGTGTGCACTAGATGACGGTTTAGCCATCTGCCTTCAATGGTGTGCAGATATGTAAGCCCCAAGTGTGCTTTAGATTACAGTTCACCCACTTGACTTCAATGGTGTGCAGATATGTAAGCCCTAAGTGTGCTGTAGATGACATTTCACCCACCTGACTTCAATGGTGTGCAGATAATTAAGCACTAATTGTGCTGTAGATGACAGTTTAGCGACCTGACTTCAATGTTGTGCAGATATTTAAGACCCATGTGTGCTGTAGATGACAGCTTTGCCACCTGACTTCAATGGGGTGCAGATATGTAAGCCCCAAGTGTGCTGTAGATGACAGGTCTCCAACCTGACTTCAATGATGTGCAGATATTTAAGCCTCAAGTGTGCTGTAGATGACAGTTCACCCACCTGACTTCAATGGTGTGCAGATATTTAAGCAGCAAGTGTGCTGTAGATGACAGTTCACCCTCTTGACTTCAATGGTGTGCATATATCTAAGCCCCAAGTGTGCTGTAGATGACAGTTTAACCAACTGACTTCAATGGTGTGCAGATATTTAAGCCCCACCTGTGCTGTAGATGACTGTTTAGCCACCTGACTTCAATGGTGTGCAGATATTTAAGCCCCAAATGTGTTGTAGATGACAGTTTATCCACTTGACTTCAATGGTGTGCAGATATTTAAGCCCTAAGTGTGCTGTAGATGACAGTTCACCCACCTGACTTCAATGGTGTGCAGATAATTAAGCCCTAAGTGTGCTGTAGATGACAGTTTAGCCACCTGACTTCAATGGTGTGCAGATATGTAAGCCCCAATTGTGCTGTAGATGACAGATTAGCCACCTGTCTTCAATGGTGTGCAGATATGTAAGCCCCAAGTGTGCTGTAGATGACAGTTTAGCCACCTGACTTCAATGGTGTGCAGATATTTAAGACCCATGTGTGCTGTAGATGACAGCTTTGCCACCTGACTTCAATGGTGTGCAGATATTTAAGCCCCAAGTGTCCTATAGATGACAGTTTAGCTACCTGATTTCAATGGTGTGCTGATATGTAAGCCCCAAGTGTGCTGTCGATGACAGGTCACCTACCTGACTTCAATGGTGTGCATAAATTTAAGCCTCAGGTGTGCTGTAGATGACAGTTCACCCACCTTACTTCAATGGTGTGCAGATATTTAAGCCCCAAGTGTGCTGTAGATGACAGTTCACCCACCTTACTTCAATGGTGTGCAGATATTAAAGCCCCAAGTGTGCTGTAGATGACAGTTCACCCACCTGACTTCAATGGTGTGCAGATATTTAAGCCCCAGGTGTGCTGTGGATAACAGTTCACCCATCTGACTTAAATGGTGTGCAGATAATTAAGCCACAAGTGTGCTGTAGATGACAGTTCACCCACTTGACTTCAATGGTGTGCTGATATCTAAGCCCCAAGTGTGCTGTAGATGACAGTTTAGCCACCTGACTTCAATGGTGTGCAGATATTTAAGCCACTAGTGTGCTGTAGATGACAGTTCACCCACCTGACTTCAATGGTGTGCAGATATTTAAGCCCCAAGTGTACTGTAGATGACTGTTTAACCACCTGACTTCAATGGTGTGCAGATATTTAAGCCCCAAGTGTGCAGTAGATGACAGTTTAGCCACCTGACTTCAATGGTGTGCAGATATGTAAGCCCCATTGTGCTTTATATGACAGTTCACCCACTTGACTTCAATGGTGTGCATATATCTAAGCCCCATGTGTGCTGTAGATGACAGTTTAGCCACCTGACTTCAATGGTGTGCAGATATTTAAGCCCCAATTGTGCTGTAGATGTCAGTTTAGCCACCTGACTTCAATGGTGTGCAGATATTTAAGCCCCAAGTGTGCAGTAGATGACAGTTTAGCCACCTGACTTCAATGGTGTGCAGATATTCAAGCCCCATGTGTGCTGCAGACGACAGTTTAGCCACCTGACTTCAATGGTGTGCAGTTATTTAAGCCCCAATTGTGCTGTAGATGACAGTTCACCCACCTGACTTCAATGGTGTGCAGATATTCAAGCCCCAAGTGTGCTGTAGACGACAGTTTAGCCACCTGACTTCAATGGTGTGCAGTCATTTAAGCCCCAATTGTGCTGTAGATGACAGTTTAGCCACCTGACTTCAATGTTGTGCAGATATTTAAGCCCTAAGTGTGCTGTAGATGACAGTTCACCCACCTGACTTCAATGGTGCGCAGATATGTAAGCCCCAAGTGTGCTGTAGATGACAGTTCACCCTTCTGACTTCAATGGTGTGCAGATATTTAAGCCCCAGGTGTGCTGTAGATAACAGTTCACCCATCTGAATTAAATGGTGTGCAGTTATTTAAGCCCCAAGTGTGCTGTAGATGACAGTTCACCCACTTGACTTCAATGGTGTGCTGATATCTAAGCCCCAAGTGTGCTGTAGATGACAGTTTAGCCACCTGACTTCAATGGTGTGCAGATATTTAAGCCCCAAGTGTACTGTAGATGACTGTTTAACCACCTGACTTCAATGGTGTGCAGATATATAAGCCCCAAGTGTGCAGTAGATGACAGTTTAGCCACCTGACTTCAATGGTGTGCAGATATGTAAGCCCCAAGTGTGCTTTAGATGACAGTTCACACACTTGACTTCAATGGTGTGCATATATCTAAGCCCCATGTGTGCTGTAGATGACAGTTTAGCCACCTGACTTCAATGGTGTGCAGATATTTAAGCCCCAAGTGTGCTGTAGATGTCAGTTTAGCCACCTGACTTTAATGGTGTGCAGATATGTAAGCCCCAAGTGTGCAGTAGATGACAGTTTAGCCACCTGACTTCAATGGTGTGCAGATTTTCAAGCCCCATGTGTGCTGCAGACGACAGTTTAGCCACCTGACTTCAATGGTGTGCAGTTATTTAAGCCCCAATTGTGCTGTAGATGACAGTTCACCCACCTGACTTCAATGGTGTGCATATATTCAAGCCCCAATTGTGCTGTAGACGACAGTTTAGCCACCTGACTTCAATGGTGTGCAGTTATTTAAGCCCCAATTATGCTGTAGATGACAGTTTAGCCACCTGACTTCAATGTTGTGCAGATATTTATGCCTCAAGTGTGCTGTAGATGACAGTTCATCCACCTGACTTCAATGGTGCGCAGATATGTAAGCCCCAAGTGTGCTGTAGAGGACAGATCACCTACCTGACTTCAATGGTGTGCAGATATTTAAGCCCCAAGTGTGCTGTAGATGACAGTTCACCCACCTGACTTCAATGGTGTGCAGATATTTAAGCCCCAAGTGTGCTATAGATGACAGTTCACCCACTTGACTTCAATGGTGTGCAGATATTTAAGCCCCAAGTGTGCTGTAGATGACAGTTCACCTACCTGACTTCAATGGTGTGCAGATATTTAAGCCCCAAGTTTGCTGTAGATGACAGTTCACTCACTTGACTTCAATGGTGTGCATATATCTAAGCCCCAAGTGTGCTGTAGATGACAGTTTAGCAACCCACCTGACTTCAATGGTGTGCAGATATTTAAGCCCCAAGTGTGCTGTAGATGACAGTTTAGCCATCTGACTTCAATGGTGTGCAGATATTCAAGCCCCAATTGTGCAGTAGATGACAGTTTAGCCACCTGACTTCAATGGTGTGCAGATATTTAAGCACCAAGTGTGCTGTAGAAGACAGTTTAGCCACCTGACCTCAATGGTGTGCATATATTTAAGCCACAAATGTGCTCTAGATGACAGTTCACCCACTTGACTTCAATGGTTTGCAGATATCTAAGCCCCAAGTGTGCTGTATATGACAGTTTAGCCACCTGACTTCAATGGTGTGCAGATATTTAAGCCCCAAGTGTGCAGTAGATGACAGTTTAGCCACCTGACTTCAATGGTGTGCAGATAGTTAAGCCCTAAGTGTGCTGTAGATGACAGTTCACCCACCTGACTTCAATGGTGTGCAGATATTCAAGCCCCAAGTGTGCTGTAGACGACAGTTTAGCCACCTGACTTCAATGGTTTGCAGATATTAAAGCCCCAAGTGTGCTGTAGAAGACAGTTTTACCATCTGACTTCAATGGTGTGCAGTTATTTAAGCCCCAATTGTGCTGTAGATGACAGTTTATCCACCTGACTTCAATGGTGTGCTGTAGATGACAGTTCACCCACTTGACTTCAATGGTGTGCAGATAATTAAGCCCTAAGTTTGCTGTAGATGACAGATTAGCCACCTGACTTCAATGGTGTGCAGATATTGAAGCCCCAAGTGTGCTGTAGATGACAGTTTAGCCACCTGACTTCAATGGTGTGCAGATATGTAAGCCCCAAGTGTGCCACATACTACAGGCAACGGTGCCACATACTACAGGCAACGATGTCACTGACAACAGGCAACGGTGCCACGGAAAACTGGCAACGGTGCCACGGACTACAGGCAAAAAACGGTGCTACGGAAAATAGGCAACGGTGCCACAGACAACAGGCAACGGTGCCACAGACAACAGGCAACGGTGCCACTAACAACAGGCAACGGTGCCACGGACTACAGGCAACGGTGCCACAAACTACAGGCAACGGTGCCGCGGACAACAGGCAACGGTGCCACGGACAACAGGCAACGGTGCCACGGACTACAGGCAACGGTGCCACAGACAATAGGCAACCGTGCCACAGACAACAGGCAACGCTGCCACGGACTACAGGCAACGGTGCCACGGACTACAGGCAACTGTGCCACGGACGACAGGCAAGGGTGCCACGGACGACTGGCAAGGGTGCCACGAACTACAGGCAACTGTGCCACGGACAACAAGCAACGGTGCCACGGACTACAGGCAACGGTGCCACTGACAACAGGCAACGGTGCCATGGTCTACAGGCAACGGTGCCTCGGACTACAGGCAACGGTGCCACGGACTACATGCAATGGTGCCACGGACGACAGGCATCTGTGCCACGGACAACAGGCAACGGTGCCACGGACATCAAGCAACTGTGCCGCGGACTACAGGCAACGGTGCCACGGACTACAGGCAACGGTTGCCACAGACAACGGGCAACGGTGCCACGGACAACGGTGCCACGAACTACAGGCAACGTTGCCACGGACAACAAGCAAGGTGCCACGGACTACAGGCAACGGTGCCACAGACAACAGGCAACGGTGCCACAGACAACAGGCAACGGTGCCACAGACAACAGGCAACGGTGCCACTGACAACTGTTGTCAGTGGCACCGTTGCCACGGACTACAGGCAACGGTGCCACGGACTTCAGGCAACGGTGCCACGGACGATAGGCAACAGTGCCACGGACTACAGGCAACGGTGCCACGGACTTCAGGCAACGGTGCCACGAACGATAGGCAACAGTGCCACGGACTACAGGCAACGGTGCCACGGACTACAGGTAATGGTGCCATGGACGACAGGCAACGGTGCCACGGACAACAGGCAACGGTGCCACGGACAACAAGCAAGGGTGCCGCGGACTACATGCAACGGTGCCACGGACTACAGGCAACGGTGCCATAGACAATAGGCAACGGTGTCACAGACAACAGGCAACGGTGCCACAGACATCAGGCAACGGTGCCACAGACAACAGGCAACGGTGCCACTGACAACATGCAACGGTGCCACTGACAACAGGCAACGGTGTCACGGACTACAGGCAATGGTGCCACGGACTACAGGCAACTGTGCCACGGACGACGACAGGCAAGGGTGCCACGGACGACAGGCAAGGGTGCCACGGACTACAGGCAACGGTGCTACGAACTACAGGCAACGGTGCCACGGACAACAGGCAACGGTGCCACGGACAACAGGCAACGGTGCCACGGACTACATGCAACGTTGTCACGGACTACAGGTAACGGTGCCAATGACAACTGGCAACGGTGCCACGGACAACAAGCAACGGTGCCACGGACTACAGGCAACGGTGCCACGGACAACATGCAAGGGTGCCACGTACAACAGGCAAGGGTGCCACGGACAACAGGAAAGGGTGCCACGGACAACAGGCAAGGGTGCCACGGGACTGATGAAAACCACCTCTGCCTTGCAAACTGACTTGTGAAAGTCACCTCTACCTGGCAACAAAACTGGTGAAAACCACCTCTTCCTTGCAACAGAATTGGTGGAAACCACATGTGCCTTGCAACATGACTGGATTGGTGAATGCCACCTCTGTCTTGCAACATGATTGGACTGGTGAATGCACCTCTACCTGTCAACAGGACGAGAGAAAATCCTTGCAATGGGACTGATGAAAGCCACCTCTGCCTTGCAACATGATGATGAAAGTCACCTCTACCTGGGAATGGGATTGGTGAAAAGCACCTCTTCCTTGCAACGGTATTGGTGAAAAGCACCTCTTTCTTGCAATGGTATTGGTGAAAAGTACCTCTTCCTTGCAACGGTACTGGTGAAAAGCACCTCTTCCTTGCAATGGTATTGGTGAAAAGCACCTCTTCCTTGCAACGGAATTGGTGAAAAGCACCTCGTCATTGCAAAGGAATTAGTGAACAGCACCTCGTCATTGCAACATGACTGATCACCTCTACCTGGCGACAGAACTGAAAACCACATCTGTCTTGCAACAGGATTTGTGAAAAGCACCTCTTCCTTGCTACGGAATTTGTGAAAACCACCTCTGCCTTGCAACATGACTGGTGAAAGTCACCTCTACCTGGAAACAGAACTGGTGAAAACCACCCCTTCCTTGCAATGGGATTGGTGAAAGCCACCTCTGCCTTGCAGCAGGATTGGTGAAAGCCACCTCTTCTTTGCATCAGAATTGGTGAAAGCCACCTCTTAGTTCAC
>JABXNX010001497.1:0-12554 GCA_014843695.1 Archivesica marissinica | reverse complement strand
TGATACTTAAATGCAATAATGCAAAGGCTGCATCCCCATATGACTATATATATAATGAATATTTAAAATGTACTACAACTGATATGCTTCCAGTTGATACGTCATTCTTCAACATGATTCTTAACACGGGAATAATCCCGGAAACCTGGTTAATCGGAACTATCAAGCCTATCTTTAAAAAGAAGGGTTCCACACTTCAGCCATCAAACTATAGACCTATTACAATATTAAGTTGCCTAGGTAAATTCTTCACAGCTATACTGAAGTTGTTACGAAAACTTGATTGTAAAATAACGTATAAACAACATGATTATAATGAGAAATAAGTCTAAGAAATTCCAAGAAAACAATACAACATAGAAGATGTAAAAATAGTAACATGAACTCTCCTTTTAATGATTTCAGAAATGTGCATGTGTTTATCACAACCCAACTTGATAGCTTCCTCACATGTAATAATTCGATATTAGTGACGTAGCCCTAGGGGTATATGGGTGTACTGACACCCCCCCATTGAACCCACATGCCCCCCACTGGAAAAATTGTACTTTGCGAATAGAACGATTTTATTTAAATTTGGATATATATTACTATATGAGACGATCTGCAATGAATTAAGAGCATGTCTGTTTTATCTTATATATGTGTATATGAAGCATACATGACTGACCGTACCATATTGTACCACATACATTAGGAGAGTAAGATATTAATGAATGTGTATTGTTCAAACATACCACACTCATAATATACTTTACCTTAAACTATACTGGGGATTTCAATAATTTCATATCTTTTTTTTAATTTAAGTTATTTAACGTCGCTACCGGTTGCCCATTTGAGCGACGGGCAGTTTACCTAACAACATCTTTCCTGGGCAGGCTCCAGCGGTTAACCAGTACTTGGTGCACCAACCTCCGTAAGAAACTGCCAACTGTTTCATGTATATGAGACACAGTCTGAGCGGGGGGCTCGAACACATGTCCTTCAGTGATGATAGGTTACAGTGGTATACAATTCAGTGACCGTAACCACTCGACCACGAAGCTTCCCTGTGTGTGTTTACGTTTATTTATCGTCGCTACCGGTTGCTCATATGAGCGACGCCTCCTGAAGAGATTAGTAATATTAATTTGTTGGAGGATAGTACAAGGATACACACACAGACCCATGCCAATGCCAGAGTCTCCTCTGGTTCTTGTACGTGTACGGTGTACAGCACCGACAAGAAACCTCGGTTTAAAGTCCCATCTGAAAGACTGTTAATTTTATTATGGTCAGACGGGGGATCGAACCCGCGATACCTGGATTACCTGTCCAGCGTGTTACTACACATCCGTCCGTAAAGCATCCCTGTTTTAGGCTTTTAGCAGAGATATAACCAGGGACGACGATACATAAATGTGTCCAAGGAAAATTGATCATTTATAATTATATATAAAAAAGTGTTTGTCTCAAAGACCGTCTTGTAAATGGTTTAATTTGTGAAATATCACGTTCATTGCATAAATTCTAATTATATATGGAGTTTAAATATTGCATCCCAGTTGTTTCCGCGCACGCTAATGGAGATGCGCAACAAAGCTATGTTAAAATGTAGCACGCTAGTAGATTCAGTGAGAATTTGATTGAGCACACAGTTGTGATTGTTCCGATGACGATTTTCATAAAACGATTGGGAAAAAATGGTTGCTTACGGAATTAGAGACCCTTCTGTGTATTGCGCTATCCTCCAAAACATATGACAGACGACTAAATTATGTTTCTGGAGACGTTGCCACGGAGTTGCATGGAGACGTTAAATAAATAATAAATTTAAAAATAATAACAGTTTAGCTATTGTACACATTTATTCAGTTTAAGATTGCTGTCTACTTGTCTGCTGTAAAAGTCTAAATGTGTTATTATCGAGTACAGCCCAATGCATGATTCTATTATTTAATCATTAGTGTTTTGTTTTTTTTATTTAATCATTGCTCACCTCTGTGAGAACGCTAAAAGTTACAACGACGCTAAAAGTTACAACGACGCTAAAAGTTACAAAACTAACGTTAAAGTTACAACGACGCTAAAAGTTACAATGGCGCTAAAAGTTACAACGACGCTAAAAGTTACAATGGCGCTAAAAGTTACAGTGGCGCTAAAAGTTACAACGACGCTAAAAGTTACAACGACGCTAAAATTTACAATGGCGCTAAAAGTTACAACTGCCGCGAAAAGTTACAATTGCGCTAAAAGTTACAACTGCCGCGAAAAGTTACAACGACGCTAAAAGATACAATGGCGCTAAAAGTTATAACGACGCTAAAAGTTACAATGGCGCTAAAAGTTACAACGATGCTAAAAGTTACAATGGCGCTAAAAGTTACAATGGCGCTAAAAGTTACAACGACGCTAAAAGTTACAATGGCGCTAAAAGTTACAACTGCCGCGAAAAGTTACAATGGCGCTAAAAGTTACAACTGCCGCGAAAAGTTACAATGGCGCTAAAAGTTACAAAACTAACGTTAAAGTTACAACGACGCTAAAAGTTACAATGGCGCTAAAAGTTACAACGACGCTAAAAGTTACAATGGCGCTAAAAGTTGCAACGGCGCTAAAAGTTACAACGGCGCTAAAAGTTACAATGGCGCTAAAAGTTACAACGGCGCTAAAAGTTACAATGGCGCTAAAAGTTACAAAACTAACGTTAAAGTTACAACGACGCTAAAAGTTACAACGACGCTAAAAGTTACAACGACGCTAAAAGTTACAACGGCGCTAAAAGTTACAACGACACTAAAAGTTACAACGGCGCTAAAAGTTACAACGACGCTAAAAGTTACAACGACGCTAAAAGTTACAACGACGCTAAAAGTTACAACGGCGCTAAAAGTTACAAAACTAACGTTAAAGTTACAACGACGCTAAAAGTTACAACGACGCTAAAAGTTACAACGACGCTAAAAGTTACACCGGCGCTAAAAGTTACAACGGCGCTAAAAGTTACAAAACTAACGTTAAAGTTACAACGACGCTAAAAGTTACAACGGCGCTAAAAGTTACAACGGCGCTAACAGTTACAACGGCGCTAAAAGTTACAAAACTAACGTTAAAGTTACAACGACGCTAAAAGTTACAATGGCGCTAAAAGTTACAATGGCGCTAAAAGTTACAACTGCGCTAAAAGTTACAAAACTAACGTTAAAGTTACAACGACGCTAAAAGTTACAACGACGCTAAAAGTTACAAAACTAACGTTAAAGTTACAACGACGCTAAAAGTTACAACGACGCTAAAAGCTACAACGACGCTAAAAGTTACAAACTAAGGTTAAAGTTACAACGACGCTAAAAGTTACAATGGCGCTAAAAGTTACAACTGCGCTAAAAGTTACAAAACTAACGTTAAAGTTACAACGACGCTAAAAGTTACAATGGCGCTAAAAGTTACAACTGCGCTAAAAGTTACAAAACTAACGTTAAAGTTACAACGACGCTAAAAGTTACAACGGCGCTAAAAGTTACAACGACGCTAAAAGTTACAAAACTAACGTTAAAGTTACAACGACGCTAAAAGTTACAACGCCGCTAAAAGCTACAACGACGCTAAAAGTTACAAAACTAACGTTAAAGTTACAACGACGCTAAAAGTTACAACGACGCTAAAAGCTACAACGGCGCTAAAAGTTACAAAACTAACGTTAAAGTTACAACGACGCTAAAAGTTACAACGGCGCTAAAAGTTACAACGACGCTAAAAGTTACAACGACGCTAAAAGTTACAACGACGCTAAAAGTTACAACGACGCTAAAAGTTACAACGACGCTAAAAGTTACAAAACTAACGTTAAAGTTACAACGACGCTAAAAGTTACAATGGCGCTAAAAGTTACAACGACGCTAAAAGTTACAATGGCGCTAAAAGTTACAACGGCGCTAAAAGTTACAACGCGCTAAAAGTTACAACGGCGCTAAAAGTTACAAAACTAACGTTAAAGTTACAACGACGCTAAAAGTTACAATGGCGCTAAAAGTTACAACGGCGCTAAAAGTTAACTGCGCTAAAAGTTACAAAACTAACGTTAAAGTTACAACGACGCTAAAAGTTACAACGGCGCTAAAAGTTACAACGACGCTAAAAGTTACAAAACTACGTTAAAGTTACAACGACGCTAAAAGTTACAACGACGCTAAAAGTTACAACGACGCTAAAAGTTACAACTAAGGTTAAAGTTACAACGACGCTAAAAGTTACAATGGCGCTAAAAGTTACAACTGCGCTAAAAGTTACAAAACTAACGTTAAAGTTACAACGACGCTAAAAGTTACAATGGCGCTAAAAGTTACAACGCGCTAAAAGTTACAAAACTAACGTTAAAGTTACAACGACGCTAAAAGTTACAACGGCGCTAAAAGTTACAACGACGCTAAAAGTTACAAAACTAACGTTAAAGTTACAACGACGCTAAAAGTTACAACGGCGCTAAAAGTTACAACGACGCTAAAAGTTACAAAACTAACGTTAAAGTTACAACGACGCTAAAAGTTACAACGGCGCTAAAAGTTACAACGACGCTAAAAGTTACAACGACGCTAAAAGTTACAACGGCGCTAAAAGTTACAACGGCGCTAAAAGTTACAAAACTAACGTTAAAGTTACAACGACGCTAAAAGTTACAACGGCGCTAAAAGTTACAAAACTAACGTTAAAGTTACAACGACGCTAAAAGTTACAACGACGCTAAAAGTTACAACGACGCTAAAAGTTACAACGGCGCTAAAAGTTACAACGGCGCTAAAAGTTACAAACTAACGTTAAAGTTACAACGACGCTAAAAGTTACAACGGCGCTAAAAGTTACAAAACTAACGTTAAAGTTACAACGACGCTAAAAGTTACAATGGCGCTAAAAGTTACAATGGCGCTAAAAGTTACAACTGCGCTAAAAGTTACAAAACTAACGTTAAAGTTACAACGGCGCTAAAAGTTACAACGGCGCTAAAAGTTACAAAACTAACGTTAAAGTTACAACGACGCTAAAAGTTACAACGACGCTAAAAGTTACAACGACGCTAAAAGTTACAAACTAAGGTTAAAGTTACAACGACGCTAAAAGTTACAATGGCGCTAAAAGTTACAACTGCGCTAAAAGTTACAAAACTAACGTTAAAGTTACAACGACGCTAAAAGTTACAACGGCGCTAAAAGTTACAACGGCGCTAAAAGTTACAAAACTAACGTTAAAGTTACAACGACGCTAAAAGTTACAACGGCGCTAAAAGTTACAACGACGCTAAAAGTTACAAAACTAACGTTAAAGTTACAACGACGCTAAAAGTTACAACGCCGCTAAAAGTTACAACGACGCTAAAAGTTACAAAACTAACGTTAAAGTTACAACGACGCTAAAAGTACAACGGCGCTAAAAGTTACAACGACGCTAAAAGTTACAATGGCGCTAAAAGTTACAACGACGCTAAAAGTTACAACGGCGCTAAAAGTTACAACGACGCTAAAAGTTACAACGACGCTAAAAGTTACAACGGCGCTAAAAGTTACAAAACTAACGTTAAAGTTACAACGACGCTAAAAGTTACAATGGCGCTAAAAGTTACAACGACGCTAAAAGTTACAATGGCGCTAAAAGTTACAATGGCGCTAAAAGTTACAACGACGCTAAAAGTTACAATGGCGCTAAAAGTTACAACTGCCGCGAAAAGTTACAATGGCGCTAAAAGTTACAAAACTAACGTTAAAGTTACAACGACGCTAAAAGTTACAATGGCGCTAAAAGTTACAACGACGCTAAAAGTTACAATGGCGCTAAAAGTTACAACGACGCTAAAAGTTACAATGGCGCTAAAAGTTACAATGGCGCTAAAAGTTACAACGACGCTAAAAGTTACAATGGCGCTAAAAGTTACAACTGCCGCGAAAAGTTACAATGGCGCTAAAAGTTACAACTGCCGCGAAAAGTTACAATGGCGCTAAAAGTTACAAAACTAACGTTAAAGTTACAACGACGCTAAAAGTTACAATGGCGCTAAAAGTTACAACGACGCTAAAAGTTACAATGGCGCTAAAAGTTACAACGGCGCTAAAAGTTACAACGGCGCTAAAAGTTACAATGGCGCTAAAAGTTACAAAACTAACGTTAAAGTTACAACGACGCTAAAAGTTACAACGACGCTAAAAGTTACAACGACGCTAAAAGTTACAACGGCGCTAAAAGTTACAACGACGGTAAAAGTTACAACGGCGCTAAAAGTTACAACGACGCTAAAAGTTACAACGACGCTAAAAGTTACAACGGCGCTAAAAGTTACAAAACTAACGTTAAAGTTACAACGACGCTAAAAGTTACAATGGCGCTAAAAGTTACAACTGCGCTAAAAGTTACAAAACTAACGTTAAAGTTACAACGACGCTAAAAGTTACAACGGCGCTAAAAGTTACAACGACGCTAAAAGTTACAAAACTAACGTTAAAGTTACAACGACGCTAAAAGTTACAACGACGCTAAAAGCTACAACGACGCTAAAAGTTACAAAACTAAGGTTAAAGTCACAACGACGCTAAAAGTTACAATGGCGCTAAAAGTTACAACTGCGATAAAAGTTACAAAACTAACGTTAAAGTTACAACGACGCTAAAAGTTACAACGGCGCTAAAAGTTACAACGACGCTAAAAGTTACAAAACTAATGTTAAAGTTACAACGACGCTAAAAGTTACAACGCCGCTAAAAGCTACAAAGACGCTAAAAGTTATAAAACTAACGTTAAAGTTTCAACGACGCTAAAAGTTACAACGACGCTAAAAGCTACAACGGCGCTAAAAGTTACAAAACTAACGTTAAAGTTACAACGACGCTAAAAGTTACAACGGCGCTAAAAGTTACAACGACGCTAAAAGTTACAACGACGCTAAAAGTTACAACGATGCTAAAAGTTACAACGACGCTAAAAGTTACAACGACGCTAAAAGTTACAAAACTAACGTTAAAGTTACAACGACGCTAAAAGTTACAATGGCGCTAAAAGTTACAACGACGCTAAAAGTTACAATGGCGCTAAAAGTTACAATGGCGCTAAAAGTTACAACGACGCTAAAAGTTACAACGACGCTAAAATTTACAATGGCGCTAAAAGTTACAACTGCCGCGAAAAGTTACAATGGCGCTAAAAGTTACAAAATTAACGTTAAAGTTACAACGACGCTAAAAGTTACAATGGCGCTAAAAGTTACAACGTCGCTAAAAGTTACAATGGCGCTAAAAGTTACAACGACGCTAAAAGTTACAATGGCGCTAAAAGTTACAATGGCGCTAAAAGTTACAACGACGCTAAAAGTTACAATGGCGCTAAAAGTTACAACTGCCGCGAAAAGTTACAATGGCGCTAAAAGTTACAACTGCCGCGAAAAGTTACAATGGCGCTAAAAGTTACAAAACTAACGTTAAAGTTACAACGACGCTAAAAGTTACAATGGCGCTAAAAGTTACAACGACGCTAAAAGTTACAATGGCGCTAAAAGTTGCAACGGCGCTAAAAGTTACAACGGCGCTAAAAGTTACAATGGCGCTAAAAGTTACAACGGCGCTAAAAGTTACAATGGCGCTAAAAGTTACAAAACTAACGTTAAAGTTACAACGACGCTAAAAGTTACAACGACGCTAAAAGTTACAACGACGCTAAAAGTTACAACGGCGCTAAAAGTTACAACGACGCTAAAAGTTACAACGACGCTAAAAGTTACAACGACGCTAAAAGTTACAACTGCGCTAAAAGTTACAAAACTAACGTTAAAGTTACAACGACGCTAAAAGTTACAACGACGCTAAAAGTTACAACGACGCTAAAAGTTACACCGGCGCTAAAAGTTACAACGGCGCTAAAAGTTACAAAACTAACGTTAAAGTTACAACGACGCTAAAAGTTACAACGGCGCTAAAAGTTACAAAACTAACGTTAAAGTTACAACGACGCTAAAAGTTACAATGGCGCTAAAAGTTACAATGGCGCTAAAAGTTACAACTGCGCTAAAAGTTACAAAACTAACGTTAAAGTTACAACGACGCTAAAAGTTACAACGGCGCTAAAAGTTACAACGACGCTAAAAGTTACAAAACTAACGTTAAAGTTACAACGACGCTAAAAGTTACAACGCCGCTAAAAGCTACAACGACGCTAAAAGTTACAAAACTAACGTTAAAGTTTCAACGACGCTAAAAGTACAACGACGCTAAAAGTTACAACGACGCTAAAAGTTAAAATGGCGCTAAAAGTTACAACGACGCTAAAAGTTACAATGGCGCTAAAAGTTACAATGGCGCTAAAAGTTACAACGACGCTAAAAGTTACAATGGCGCTAAAAGTTACAACTGCCGCGAAAAGTTACAATGGCGCTAAAAGTTACAAAACTAACGTTAAAGTTACAACGACGCTAAAAGTTACAATGGCGCTAAAAGTTACAACGACGCTAAAAGTTACAATGGCGCTAAAAGTTACAACGACGCTAAAAGTTACAATGGCGCTAAAAGTTACAATGGCGCTAAAAGTTACAACGACGCTAAAAGTTACAATGGCGCTAAAAGTTACAACTGCCGCGAAAAGTTACAATGGCGCTAAAAGTTACAACTGCCGCGAAAAGTTACAATGGCGCTAAAAGTTACAAAACTAACGTTAAAGTTACAACGACGCTAAAAGTTACAATGGCGCTAAAAGTTACAACGACGCTAAAAGTTACAATGGCGCTAAAAGTCAACGGCGCTAAAAGTTACAACGGCGCTAAAAGTTACAATGGCGCTAAAAGTTACAACGGCGCTAAAAGTTACAATGGCGCTAAAAGTTACAAAACTAACGTTAAAGTTACAACGACGCTAAAAGTTACAACGACGCTAAAAGTTACAACGACGCTAAAAGTTACAACGGCGCTAAAAGTTACAACGACGCTAAAAGTTACAACGGCGCTAAAAGTTACAACGACGCTAAAAGTTACAACGACGCTAAAAGTTACAACGGCGCTAAAAGTTACAAAACTAACGTTAAAGTTACAACGACGCTAAAAGTTACAATGGCGCTAAAAGTTACAACGGCGCTAAAAGTTACAACGGCGCTAAAAGTTACAAAACTAACGTTAAAGTTACAACGACGCTAAAAGTTACAATGGCGCTAAAAGTTACAATGGCGCTAAAAGTTACAACTGCGCTAAAAGTTACAAAACTAACGTTAAAGTTACAACGACGCTAAAAGTTACAACGGCGCTAAAAGTTACAACGACGCTAAAAGTTACAAAACTAACGTTAAAGTTACAACGACGCTAAAAGTTACAACGACGCTAAAAGCTACAACGACGCTAAAAGTTACAAAACTAAGGTTAAAGTCACAACGACGCTAAAAGTTACAATGGCGCTAAAAGTTACAACTGCGCTAAAAGTTACAAAACTAACGTTAAAGTTACAACGACGCTAAAAGTTACAACGGCGCTAAAAGTTACAACGACGCTAAAAGTTACAAAACTAACGTTAAAGTTACAACGACGCTAAAAGTTACAACGCCGCTAAAAGCTACAACGACGCTAAAAGTTACAAAACTAACGTTAAAGTTACAACGACGCTAAAAGTTACAACGACGCTAAAAGTTACAACGGCGCTAAAAGTTACAACGCGCAAAGTTACAAGGCTAAAAGTTACAACGCGCTAAAAGTTACAAGGCGCTAAAAGTTACAAAACTAACGTTAAAGTTACAACGACGCTAAAAGTTACAACGGCGCTAAAAGTTACAAAACTAACGTTAAAGTTACAACGACGCTAAAAGTTACAACGGCGCTAAAAGTTACAACGACGCTAAAAGTTACAACGACGCTAAAAGTTACAACGACGCTAAAAGTTACAACGGCGCTAAAAGTTACAACGACGCTAAAAGTTACAACGGCGCTAAAAGTTACAACGACGCTAAAAGTTACAACGACGCTAAAAGTTACAACGACGCTAAAAGTTACAACGGCGCTAAAAGTTACAAAACTAACGTTAAAGTTACAACGACGCTAAAAGTTACAACGGCGCTAAAAGTTACAAAACTAACGTTAAAGTTACAACGACGCTAAAAGTTACAACGGCGCTAAAAGTTACAACGACGCTAAAAGTTACAATGGCGCTAAAAGTTACAACTGACGCTAAAAGTTACAATGGCGCTAAAAGTTACAATGGCGCTAAAAGTTACAACTGACGCTAAAGTTACAATGGCGCTAAAAGTTACAACTGCCGCTAAAAGTTACAACGACGCTAAAAGTTACAAAACTAACGTTAAAGTTACAACGACGCTAAAAGTTACAATGGCGCTAAAAGTTACAACGACGCTAAAAGTTACAATGGCGCTAAAAGTTACAACGGCGCTAAAAGTTACAACGACGCTAAAAGTTACAAACTACGTTAAAGTTACAACGACGCTAAAAGTTACAACGACGCTAAAAGTTACAACGACGCTAAAAGTTACAACGACGCTAAAAGTTACAACGACGCTAAAAGTTACAAAACGCTTAAAGTTACAACGACGCTAAAAGTTACAATGGCGCTAAAAGTTACAACGACGCTAAAAGTTACAACGGCGCTAAAAGTTACAATGGCGCTAAAAGTTACAACGACGCTAAAAGTTACAACGACGCTAAAAGTTACAACGACGCTAAAAGTTACAACGACGCTAAAAGTTACAATGGCGCTAAAAGTTACAAAACTAACGTTAAAGTTACAACGACGCTAAAAGTTACAATGGCGCTAAAAGTTACAACGACGCTAAAAGTTACAATGGCGCTAAAAGTTACAACGACGCTAAAAGTTACAATGGCGCTAAAAGTTACAATGGCGCTAAAAGTTACAACGACGCTAAAAGTTACAATGGCGCTAAAAGTTACAACTGCCGCGAAAAGTTACAATGGCGCTAAAAGTTACAACTGCCGCGAAAAGTTACAATGGCGCTAAAAGTTACAAAACTAACGTTAAAGTTACAACGACGCTAAAAGTTACAATGGCGCTAAAAGTTACAACGACGCTAAAAGTTACAATGGCGCTAAAAGTTGCAACGGCGCTAAAAGTTACAACGGCGCTAAAAGTTACAATGGCGCTAAAAGTTACAACGGCGCTAAAAGTTACAATGGCGCTAAAAGTTACAAAACTAACGTTAAAGTTACAACGACGCTAAAAGTTACAACGACGCTAAAAGTTACAACGACGCTAAAAGTTACAACGGCGCTAAAAGTTACAACGACGCTAAAAGTTACAACGACGCTAAAAGTTACAACGACGCTAAAAGTTACAACGGCGCTAAAAGTTACAAAACTAACGTTAAAGTTACAACGACGCTAAAAGTTACAACGACGCTAAAAGTTACAACGACGCTAAAAGTTACAACGGCGCTAAAAGTTACAACGGCGCTAAAAGTTACAAACTAACGTTAAAGTTACAACGACGCTAAAAGTTACAACGGCGCTAAAAGTTACAAAACTAACGTTAAAGTTACAACGACGCTAAAAGTTACAATGGCGCTAAAAGTTACAATGGCGCTAAAAGTTACAACTGCGCTAAAAGTTACAAAACTAACGTTAAAGTTACAACGACGCTAAAAGTTACAACGGCGCTAAAAGTTACAACGACGCTAAAAGTTACAAAACTAACGTTAAAGTTACAACGACGCTAAAAGTTACAACGACGCTAAAAGTTACAAAACTAACGTTAAAGTTACAACGACGCTAAAAGTTACAACGGCGCTAAAAGTTACAACGACGCTAAAAGTTACAAAACTAACGTTAAAGTTACAACGACGCTAAAAGTTACAACGACGCTAAAAGTTACAACGACGCTAAAAGTTACAATGGCGCTAAAAGTTACAACGACGCTAAAAGTTACAATGGCGCTAAAAGTTACAACGACGCTAAAAGTTACAATGGCGCTAAAAGTTACAATGACGCTAAAAGTTACAACGACGCTAAAAGTTACAATGGCGCTAAAAGTTACAACTGCCGCGAAAAGTTACAATGGCGCTAAAAGTTACAACTGCCGCGAAAAGTTACAATGGCGCTAAAAGTTACAAAACTAACGTTAAAGTTACAACGACGCTAAAAGTTACAATGGCGCTAAAAGTTACAACGACGCTAAAAGTTACAATGGCGCTAAAAGTTACAACGACGCTAAAAGTTACAATGGCGCTAAAAGTTACAATGGCGCTAAAAGTTACAACGACGCTAAAAGTTACAATGGCGCTAAAAGTTACAACTGCCGCGAAAAGTTACAATGGCGCTAAAAGTTACAACTGCCGCGAAAAGTTACAATGGCGCTAAAAGTTACAAAACTAACGTTAAAGTTACAACGACGCTAAAAGTTACAATGGCGCTAAAAGTTACAACGACGCTAAAAGTTACAATGGCGCTAAAAGTTACAACTGCCGCTAAAAGTTACAATGACGCTAAAAGTTACAAAACTAACGTTAAAGTTACAACGACGCTAAAAGTTACAACGGCGCTAAAAGTTACAACGGCGCTAAAAGTTACAAAACTAACGTTAAAGTTACAACGACGCTAA